>PVJL010005837.1:0-101782 GCA_004026885.1 Lyroderma lyra
GGTGAGAGTGAGTCAGAGATTGGCTTATCCGGTTTGGGCGGGCTAGCGGAAGGTTCAAATCGGACTGGAGTTGGTCTCCTAACCGACGAGCGTCTGTGGAGAAGCGGCTATCTCTGTCACAGTCTCGTGGGTTCCGCCGGTTTTGTCGCTTGCAAGGTTCTCGAGCCCTTTCACGACCGTCACCATGGAGGTGTCGCCGCTGCAGGTACAGCTCGCAGAATAGGCTAGTCGTGGAGGCTCAGCGTGGCCCGTTATCTCTCTGGCTGCCAGTGAGGGGTGAGGCTCCTGGGCCTTCGACCGGCCGCGGCGGTCTGGGAGCCTATATTCCGTGAGGACCCCGGTCTCGTGGGCTCGGCGTGATCGTGAGGAGGGTGAAGCCCTTTATGGTGCTAATATTGAAGTGTTCTCGGCTAAACTGGCTTGAGGGGTGTTGGGTTTTCTCTTAGCGTTTCTAGGGACAGGATGCGATTGGTCCTATGGTGGATCTGTGTTATAATGTAATGGTCCGCTTGTGGCTTTAAGCAGCACATACGGATGCTTTCCTCTCCTACCCTCCGGCTGAAAACTGGGAGCCGCAGGATTGCTCAGAATACGTCCTTCGTGTGTGCACAGCGTTAACGCGGTCAAGGGGGTGACTCGGTAGCCTTCCTAACTGCTGCTTCTGCACTAGAATGGACCGTGTGCCTGGGACGTGGTAGGCACTCGGGAAGTGTTTGGGGAGTAGATGAAGAAGTGGGGATATTTTATTGGTGACATATGAAACCCTCAAGAAAATATTTCCCGGAGGTTCGCTGGGGCGTAGTGGATGGGCTTCGGCGCGCTCACCGCCGCCGCCTGGGTTCGATCCCCGCCCACGGAACCACCACCAAAAAAAAAAAAAAAAAAAAAAAAAAAAAAAAAAAAAAAAAAATATATATATATATATATATATATATACACACACACACAACACACACATATATATTATATATTATATAATGTATAAAATATATATATTTCCATGTCAGATACACTTAGTGAGATAATACGTCTTTTTTTTTAAAAATACGTCTTTTTAAACTGACACCTAGGAACCTGGCTGCAGTTAACATGGCGATTTGTACAAAACAATGGAAATAAACGCCACCAATACCTACTAAAAGGTTGCAATTTGTTACCGTGTTTAAGCGTATCGTTATAAACGTTTTGTTTATAGTTTCTGATGAACCTACGATTCACATTCCCTTTTCTTCAATTTTTTTTAAATTGCTAGCCTGTAAATGAAAATATGCAAATGAACAAAACAAAGAAAAATGAAGATGCCAAGAAAAGACTGTCGGTTGAAAGAATCTATCAAAAGAAAACGCAATTGGAACACATTTTGCTCCGTCCAGACACCTACATTGGCTCTGTGGAATTAGTGACCCAGGTAAAAGCAAGCTAATTAAATGCAGTTACTAAGTAGTTAAAATGTGCACTTTTCCAGGTTAATTTTCTATACTTCATGTACTGTCACTGGAACTGGCATAGGCTATCATACACCAGGGCTGTCCGGAAAGTATCCAGCCATGTAATATGAAAAATAGACATTTATGGCTGGATTTTTCTGGACAGCCCTCATGTATGTGTGTGTGTGTGTATGTATATATATACATACACACACACACACACACACTAGTATTTAATCCAGAAGCTTTATATTATGGTGATAAAACAGAATAAATATAGGGTAAAAGTAACTATATCTCTTTGCCTTATTTCCAGCAAATGTGGGTTTACGATGAAGATACTGGCATTAACTATAGGGAAGTCACTTTTGTTCCTGGTTTGTACAAAATCTTTGATGAGATTCTAGGTGAGTAAATTCTTTCATATAAAGATCTTCTGGTCAAATCCTTCATAAGAGGTATCATTCCTAGCAAACAAACCCTTTGTAACCAGAGCTGTCATTTCAAACAATAATTAGCAAAGATGAGGCAATGAAGTTGAATTCTTCCCTAGAAACACTACTATGAATAAAAATTGCTGAATTAACACCTCGTTAATGCTACTCCTGTGCTTGAGATTTTTTTCTTTCTGAGAGAATACTTTAATTTTTACAAATGTGTATTTTATTTTCTTTCAGTCAATGCTGCAGACAACAAACAAAGGGACCCCAAAATGTCTTGTATTAGAGTCACAATTGACCCGTAAGTTTCTTGCTTTGTTTTTTGTTTGTTATAGTTCATTGTTCTGTTAGTCAAATTAACTTGGATTTATAGCGAAGTTTTTTTCTTTTTTAAATGAAAGTTTGCAAAAGCACAGAAAAGTAGAATGCTACATGAATCTCTGATACTTACCCTGTAGATCCAAGTATCAACACTTTGTCATATTTGCTTCATCTATATTTTTTCTGAAGCATTTTAAAATAAATTACAGACCTTATGATACTTTATCCCTAAATAGTTCAGTAAGCATCTCCAATAATTGCTCAAAGTATTCTGCAGTCTAGAACTTTTTTTCCCATGATGCTATTCAAGTTGTAAACCAGCAGGTGGTGATAGAGATCTAACCTTTCTGTTTATAAACGCTGAGTGTCCCTTTGTGGGTGGTCAGGATGCTTGTTTCACATTTATTAGCCTAATCAAAGTCCAAATAAATGTTTAGTATTTTATTGACAAGTGGGGATGTTTACAAATGACAGTGTTTTTCCCTTTCCTGTTTGTTTTGCAATGAGCTTTGTTGGGTAGAAGAGCTAAGAGAGCTACGACAGTACAGATGATCCTCTTAACAGCAGTAAAATAGTACTGTTTCCAAATTTTGTTTTTTTCTTTCCATTGAATATAAATCATTTCCCTTTATTTATCCAAACTTATTAAAATTTCATATTTTTTCAACATTATCAGTGTCTGCCCAGGTGTTGGAAAAGGTTTAATTTTTTTCCTCTTGGCTCCTATTTCAGGAGAGTCAGAAATTAAGCATGATGGGAAAGGTAGTTCATGCTGAATTTCAGAAGGTATATATGAAAAAGAATAAAAAAAATGGTGACTTTCCTGGGTAAAGTAATCTTGATTATAGGTCCTTGCTTTTTATCACTTTGAATATTTAGTGCCAATTCCTACTGGCCTGCAAATTTTCTGTTGAGATATCAGCTGACAGTCTTATAGGAGCTCCCTTGTAGGTAACTAACTGCTTTTCTCTTGATGCTTTTAAGATCCTCTCGGTCTTTAATCTTTGGCATTTTAATTATGATGTGTCTTGGTGTGGGCCTCTTTAAATAGGTTTTCAATTTCTTGCTCTCTTTTCCTTCTGCAACAACATAGATGGATCTAGAGGGTATTATGCTAAGTGGAGTAAGTCAAACAGTAAGACAAGTATTACATAATTTCACTTATATGTGGAATTTTTAAAACAAAAATGAACAAACAAAAGAGAAATAAACTCATAGATACAGAGAACATTTTGATGGTTGCCAGATAGGAAGAATGTTGGGAAGATGAGTGAAATGGGGGAAAGGATTAAGTACAAAGTGGTTAGTTGCAAAATAGTTGTGGGATGTAAAGTATAGCTAGGGAATAAAGTCAATATTATAATAACTGTGTACGAGGGCTGTCCAGAAAGTATCCAGCCATGTAATATGAAAAATGGAAACATTTATGGCTGGATTTTTTCTAGACAGCCCTCGTATCGTGTCAGACGGGTACTAGATTTATCAGGATGATCACTTCATTAAGTTGTATAAATGTCTAATCACTATGTCGTATACCTGAAACTAATATAATATTATTTATCAACTGTAATTGGAAAATGAATTTAAAAAAGAAACAGACTTGTGAATTTATGTATTTTTTTTTGTTTTTGTTTTTTTTTTTTTTTTGCTTTTTGGTATGTGGGTAGCTCCCTGACTGGGAATCGAACCCAGGCCGCAGCGCTGACAGCACCAGCACCGAAGCCTTAAGCCACTACACCATCAGGGAACTCCCTATTTTAGAAATAATGATATTTAAATATAAAAATATTTAAGCACTAGTTTAACATTTGTTTTACAACAAAATTTCAATCTTCTCATAGGGAAAACAATTTAATTAGTATATGGAATAATGGAAAAGGTATTCCTGTTGTTGAACACAAAGTTGAGAAGATGTACGTCCCAGCTCTCATCTTTGGACAGCTCCTAACTTCTAGTAACTATGATGATGATGAAAAGAAAGTAACAGGTAGAGTACTGAGGAAAATAAAGAACATATTGTTGCTGAAAAAATACATCTTTTAAATGACTATCTGTCATTTAATATGGGAATAAGTCTGTATAATTAAATCGCTTTGCCAGTGATTAAGACATAAAGCTGTTAATAAGATAACAATTAAATAGTATTTTATATTTATTTGTCCAGGTGGTCGGAATGGCTATGGAGCCAAATTGTGTAACATATTCAGTACCAAATTTACTGTGGAAACAGCCAGTAGAGAATACAAAAAAATGTTCAAACAGGTAAGTAAATATGTATGTTGTGCCTTGATTGTAAGTTGTACTATGGCAATTTATAATGATATTAATGGTTGATTTTTATTTAACATGATTTATAATTATTAAAACATGGAAAATTATTCATGAACATAATTTTAGGATATTTCTTAGGACAAAATTTGTGTTATTTAGTTCTAGTCCTTTTGTGAGATGATTTGAAATTTTTCCTGTTCTTTACTTCCATAGACGTGGATGGATAACATGGGAAGAGCTGGTGAGATGGAACTCAAGCCCTTCAACGGAGAAGATTATACATGTATTACCTTCCAACCTGATTTGTCTAAGTTTAAAATGCAAAGCCTAGACAAAGATATTGTTGCACTAATGGTTAGAAGAGCATATGATATTGCTGGATCCACTAAAGATGTCAAAGTCTTTCTCAATGGAAATAAGCTCCCAGTAAGTATTTTCCTGCGTATTAAGGGTAATGAGGACTTCATGATTATTGTCAAAGGCAAAGTTGATTTTTTTCCCTCTGATAATGTTTTTTTAACCACTTCTCAGATATGTTCCTGAAAACAAAACTACATTTTTTAATCAGCTCATTTTAAACTTACTAAAGGAAACACCTAAATAAATTTTTTTGTTTCTTTTAATGAACATTCTTTTATGCCCATCAGTGAACACTGTTTCATTAGTTTTGAAAACTTCTCCTACTCTATTATTAAATCTACCTTTATAACATTTTTTATACTGCTACTTTTAATTCCTGTACAGGTGAAAGGATTCCGTAGTTATGTGGATTTGTATTTGAAAGATAAAGTAGATGAAACTGGCAACCCATTGAAAATTGTCCATGAACAAGTAAACCACAGGTGGGAAGTGTGTTTAACGATGAGTGAAAAAGGCTTTCAGCAAATTAGCTTTGTCAACAGCATTGCTACTTCCAAGGTAATTTTATTCTTGAATTACTATATTAATCATGATATATTTACATATGTTATTTTTAATATATACGATGAACTTGTATATTTGGCTACTTTGATATAAAGGAAATTAAATTAGACTCTTGTGTTTATTATAATTTTGAGGATACTGAGCTTTACAATCTGGTATTTTTCCTCATTAGGGTGGAAGACATGTTGATTACGTAGCTGATCAGATTGTGACTAAACTTGTTGATGTTGTGAAAAAGAAGAACAAGGGTGGTGTTGCAGTGAAAGCACATCAGGTATTGTATTTTAGCACAGTTTTCTTTTTCCAAAGTCAAGGAAAAAGAGAGGCCATAAATAAAGTATGAGTACATTTGTAGTGACTTAATATCAACTTTTATTGCAGGTGAAAAATCACATGTGGATTTTTGTGAATGCCTTAATTGAAAACCCAACCTTTGACTCTCAGACAAAAGAAAACATGACTTTACAAGCCAAGAACTTTGGATCAACATGCCAATTAAGTGAAAAATTCATCAAAGCTGTGAGTACTTAGAGGGAAATAAAAAATAAAAGTAACTTGCTTTATTTTCCATCCTCCTTCTCAGCTCTGCAGAAACAAAGATTCCTCCCACGTGTTTTTTTTCCTGAAAAGGAAATTTAGAAAAACAGCTTTTACCTCATTGGTCTTACTAGAACCTTAATTACCATGCATATGTCTGTATCTCTCACTTCTGAATTCAGCCCCATCTAACTGCCTAACAAACACTGAATGCCTGAAGTTGCTCTCAGTCACATATCTAAAACTCACTTGGTTCTCTCCATACTCACTGGCCTCTCCATATAAGGAACTCCCTACCCCCTAAAAACAAAACTATTTCCTGTCTTAGTAAAAGGCCCCCATCAACTACTAAATTGCATAAAGAAGAAAGCTGGGAGCTTTCCCTTTATCCCCCTTCCTCTCTAATCCAGCCAAATCTCTCAGATGTGTCAGTAGCCTTCCACTATCATTTCTTAATAGGTTCCTAATGTTAATACAAGTTTTTGTTAAAGCACACATTTTGTCTTCACTCTTGGAAGTCTTTCGTTGACTTCCATTCTTAGAAAATGTCCAAATTCCTGCATTTGGTCTACATAAGATCCTGCCATCTCCAAACTCATCTCAGTGGCACTTTTCCTGTTAAGTAATCCGTAAGTCCTACTGACTTTAAATCACTGGAAAGCAAATACTCTTCCCCTCCTTAGAGCTTTTTCACATGTTAATCCCTCCCTGTGAAATGCTTTTCATCTAGCTACTTTAGGTCTTAAATGTCATTTCCTCAGGAAAGCCTTTACTTTCTACTCTTCTCCCCGACGAAGTCTGTTTCAGTGTTAACACTGGACATACGTCATTATATGTGGCACATTTTTTACTTATCCGTAACTCATCACACACGTGATTTCTCATTTCTGTCTTGTCTTCCTTGTATACTAAACTTCATAAGGACAAGGATTATGTCTAATTTGTTTTAACTAGATCTCCAACATGGAGCTTAGTGTCTGGCACAATACAAGTATATAGTCAGTTTTTATTGAATGAATGAGCCCAAAGGAACCAGCATCCTCCATAGTGATAACCTGAGATGGGGAAATGTGCCACCCTCTCTCCAGAAATTATTTTTCTACCTCTTTCCAATCTTTGAGTTATTTTTATGGGAGCTCTTTTGTATTTTAGATTTCTGACGCAACTCTTCTTCCCTAACATGAATCTTCTCATTTTCAGGCAATTGGCTGTGGTATTGTAGAAAGCATACTAAACTGGGTGAAATTTAAGGCTCAAATCCAATTAAACAAGAAGTGTTCTGCTGTAAAACATAACAGAATTAAGGGAATTCCTAAACTTGATGATGCCAATGATGCAGGTACACATTTAATAATGTTACCAAACTTTAAATCTTATAGTTCAGTTGTTTTATTCATTAACAGCATACCATGGATATTTTTTCCTTGACCTTTAAATCCAGAGAATATTTTTACTTTGTTAAAAATCAGTGGATTCTGTTACTAAACATTTAGGCCATTTTCAGTTTTTGGCTGTTATAAGTAATGTTGAGATGATTTTTTTGGGATATAAAACAAGAATGTTTACGTATTGATCTGTAGGGGAGCAAAAAGTTTTCCTCAACCCTCTTAGGTCCCTGAAAATCAAACTGACAAAGATATTAACTGAGGAAAAGCATACAAATTTATTTAACATAAGTTTTACATGATACAGGAAGAAATGAAGGAAATGAAGCCCCAAAGAAATGGTTAAACCTGAGTATTTTTTATATGTGGGTAGTTCCCTGGCTGGGAATTGAACCCAGGCCACAGTGTTGACAGCGCCGAAGCCTAGCCACTATACCACCAGGGAACTCCCTAAACCTGAGTGTTTTTATGCTAAGTTTGATGAAGAGTGGAAAGATATAATAAGCCAAGAATATAATCTAAGTGTAGTAAACTTGGGGGCGAAACTCAATAAGGCTTGTTCATTCAAATTCTTCTCAGTCCAGAAGATGAGAATGCCCCTTTCCTCTTGAGTATATGGAGGGCACCTCTCACATGAGGGTCTCATGACCTGCATCAGGGGAGAAGGTTGAGGGATGAGGTCAAAGAGATCTTCCTGCTTCTACCATTTGCTTAAACTCTTTCACTTTAAAATATTCAGGGTGCCATATTTTGGGGAAGCTTGTTATAAACCCCATTAATGCTTTGAATATGATCAAATGAATGTTCAGGAACAGTATAAATATCATGAGAAATTAGCCTAAGAAACTAAGTTTTTGTTGTTTTTTCTTTTTTAATATACTATGAACTTTAGCTAAAATATGAGGGCTGTCCAGAAAAAATCCAGCCATAAATGCCCCTATTTTTCATATTACATGGCTGCCTACTTTCTGCATAGCCCTCATATATATCTAATTATTAGCTCTATTTTTCTCCTAAGTCAACTTGTTATAAATTGTAAATTACTCATTTGAGTTTTTATCATTAAGCTATCAACAGCATGTCTGAGTTAATATTTGAGGTTGAACTTAATGTGTCAATATTAATTTGTGTATTTTTATTTTAGGGGGCCGAAACTCCACCGACTGTACTCTTATCTTGACTGAGGGAGACTCAGCTAAAACTCTGGCTGTTTCAGGCCTTGGTGTGGTTGGGAGAGACAAATACGGGGTTTTCCCTCTTAGAGGAAAAATACTCAATGTTCGAGAAGCTTCTCATAAACAGGTAGAATATAAAACTATCTTTAGAATCAATATCTGCTTTTATAATTCATGCTTTTGTTTCATTTCCTCATTGGGAATTTTGAAATATATTTTAGATAGCTTGTTATTTTAAGAAATTGTATACATTATAGCATGTGTTAATCGATCTTTCTGACTTACTGAAGTATGGGCTAATAATAACTCAAAAAACTGGAGCTCAAGAAAATCAAAGCAATATATACCATAGTATTTCTTTGTTCTTTTCAGATTTATAAATAAAACATTACTTTTTTGGTACATGTCCATTTCAGATCATGGAAAATGCCGAAATTAACAATATCATCAAAATTGTGGGTCTTCAGTACAAGAAAAACTATGAAGATGAAGATTCACTGAAGACTCTTCGTTATGGGAAGATAATGATTATGACAGATCAGGTCAGATTTGCCTTTCCTATATTTGAAATTGTTACAATAAATTAAATAATCTTTATTGTGTTGCTTTTCTGCCATGAAAGGAAATGACTTAACTTGGAGCTCAAGTCATTATCTCTAATCAATATCTAATCAGATATGCTTATTTCTTATGTATATTTTATGTACAGGTTAAGAGTCTGGATTTGCATAGTCTCCGAATATTTAAATAGCCTTTTTTTTTTTTAATCCCCATAGAAAAGTTTTTGAGAAATTAACAGTATGTCAATCATAATTTTTTTAGTTTTTAACAATTCTTTTGTGTTTGGCTTTCCAAATATTTCCAGGACCAAGACGGTTCCCATATCAAAGGCTTGCTGATTAATTTTATCCATCACAACTGGCCCTCTCTTCTGCGACATCGTTTTCTAGAGGAATTTATCACTCCCATTGTAAAGGTATAGTAATAAGATACCATAATGGATATTTTAAGGCCCTGGTTCTCAATCCTTGATATACAAACCACAGTGATGTATGGTGGTATACAAGAGACCCAGCTATGCACAAAGCCACAGCAATATGTTCTTTACCAACAGGTATCTAAAAACAAGCAAGAAATAGCATTCTATAGTCTTCCTGAATTTGAAGAATGGAAGAGTTCTACACCAAATCATAAAAAATGGAAAGTCAAATACTACAAAGGTTTGTAATAAAACCCATATAGAATTTCTCATTTTGTTATACACGTATTCCATTGCTCAAGATTATATGGAGTAACTTGGTATTCTTGTTTATATAGGTTTGGGCACCAGCACATCAAAAGAAGCTAAAGAATACTTTGCAGATATGAAAAGACATCGTATCCAATTCAAATATTCTGGTCCTGAAGATGATGCTGCAATCAGCCTGGTGAGTTTTGAGCTGTATTTCATACATACATTCTAGTTTTATAAATCACTGCTTTATCTAGTCAATTGAAACATTTAAATTTTTATATAATAAAATGGCTTATAAACTAGAATGTTTTCAATAAGCATATCCCAGAGACAGACCAGATACTTTAGAACACTTAATTTCTTGTTGTTTGTTTAGTTGTTATACTAGAGATATTTTGGGACCTATTAGTACTGGTGACATCTTTTTCATTTTCTAATTTGTAGGCCTTTAGCAAAAAACAGGTAGATGATCGAAAGGAATGGTTAACTCACTTCATGGAGGATAGAAGACAACGGAAGTTACTTGGCCTTTCTGAGGTAAAAATTTTAAATATATTCCACAAAATTTACTATTTACTGATCTTTTAGGATTGATATAGCAAATTTAAGTTACTTAGTAGTTTGTTATTTCAGTAAAAGTATAATAATAGATAACTATTTAATACGGTGTCCAGCACAAATAACCCCCCTTTTTTATGAGCTTGTAATCTATACCAAATCTTTTGTTACAAAATCGTAAGCATGTAATTCTGTAACAGCAATATCACACTCAAGCACACTTTAGGTGACATTTTAGGTGAAATGTTCAAACTGCTGTCCATCTCACACAAGACATTCACATACAGGGCCTAAATGTATTTGACCTAAAAGAAATTACAAAGGCAATGCACTTTTTTCCTAATTGTGCAACAATTAAATTTGCTTTGTCTTTTTTTAATTGTATTAAATTTATTGGAGTGACATTGGTTAATAACATTAAATGGAGTTCAAGTGTACAATTCATAACATGTCATCTGTATTTTGCATTGTTCACCATCCAAAGTTAAGTCTCCTTCTTTTATCATATATTTAACTCCCTTTGCCTTCTTACCTGCTCTATCTTTAAAACATGTAAAATATTTTTGTATAATTCTATATTTTTGATAGACTTAAGAATTATCATAGAAAATACTGCTGAGAGGTGTCTTTGTTTTATTATTTTAAAATGGGTCGTGTAATATTCTCTTTGATCCCTCAGGATTACTTGTATGGGCAAACTACCACATACTTGACATACAATGACTTCATAAACAAGGAACTTATCCTATTCTCAAATTCTGATAATGAGAGGTCTATCCCATCTATGGTGGATGGTGAGTTCCAATTTATTAGTCTATTTTTATCATAACAATTCACTGCCCAGAAATGGTTAAATTAAGGATACTAATATGTATTCTTATTTCATCTTGAAGGTTTGAAACCAGGTCAGAGAAAGGTTTTGTTTACGTGTTTCAAACGGAATGACAAGCGAGAGGTGAAGGTTGCCCAGTTAGCTGGATCAGTGGCTGAGATGTCCTCTTATCATCATGGTGAGGTAAATACACAATCTATAATGTTTCCAGAAAATTATAGCAGAAATACCTGCAAAATCATTCTCCAAACACTTGGTGAGTATGTAAGATGGCACATCCATAGTAGAGAATAGTTCAGTGAAATTGATCAGACTAGAAATGTGCTTACACTTTGACCTAACAAATCTACTTCTAAAAATAATATTTCTTATATCCTATAAGGATACTCATACGTCTGCAAGGATCTGTGTTCAGAGATACTTAGTGATGTTTATTATAACCTTGTGATGTTAATATTTAGCATAAAAAATGTCCATTGATTCAAAAATTGTTACAAATTGGGACATATCTATGCATGGAATTAGTGATATATCTGAAGTAAAGTTGTGTGTACTAACACTGAAAAATATCCATATTCTGTTGTCAGGTAGGGGAAAAAATGGATGTGTACTCCAAATTACTGACTTTGATTATCCCTGGCAATTAAAAAGGGCATCTTTTTTAGACTTGGTGACTTCACATGGAGCAACTGTTCTTCAACAGTTGTCACCACCATCTTGGCTGAAGTATTGGGTTTGATTAAGTACCTTTTGCTTGGAAAAAAAGGAGGGGGCATCTTTTCAATTTTTTATCCCTGGGAATTGGAAAGGGCAACTTTCTAATTTTTTATGTACATCTGAATTGTTTGACTTTCACACAAACATGTATTTCTCTTGTTTTGTGATTAAATTGCTTTTTTGCATTCATTATGTTTTAAAGAACTACACTGCCTGTAAGTTTCTAGAACTTTAAATGTAATTACTGTTTTGCTTGTTGTTTTCAATTAAAACATAATGGGTACTCAGTTAAGTGTTCACACAAGAAATGTTTGTTGAATGCTTATCATGTATCAGGTATACAAAGATAAGTATGTTTCTTACCTTCGAGGTATAATCACAATTTAACCAAGAGGGCCAACACATACACACACACAATTTAGAATAAAGTTAAACATGCTAGAGTAGAAATGAGTGAAGTGTTATAACTCAAAGTAGGGACTATTTAATTCTGCTGTGGGTGAAAAGAGGAGCTCTGCCTTCAAGGATTCAACTGAAATCATTGAAAGGCAAGTGCCCTGAACTTGGAGCCAAAAATCTAGGATTAAGGTTCTACATCTGCCATGTATTTACTATGTTAAGAAAAGTCAATATACATTTATACCTTATAAGACCTTATAGGATTACAGTAAGTCTCAAGTCATAATAATGGGTATGTGTTCTTAAAAGCCTGCAGATTAGATTAATGAATCTTTTCCCTTTCCAGATGTCACTAATGATGACCATTATCAATTTGGCTCAGAATTTTGTGGGTAGCAATAATCTGAACCTCTTGCAGCCCATTGGTCAGTTTGGTACCAGGCTGCATGGTGGCAAGGATTCTGCTAGTCCTCGATACATCTTCACAATGCTCAGGTGGGTGTGCTTTCAATGTCTATAATGAATTGCCATTTCCAGTTGTGAAATAATGAGATTTAGTTGACCAAAAATGTAAAAATTAATCAGAAAATGTACTTTTGATGAGGATGGTTAGAGTATTACTTTCTTTAAAAACTTGTGGGGATGGGGTTCCCTGGTGGTGCAATGGCTAGGCTTTGGCTCTCTCAGTGCCACGGCCTGGGTTCAATTCACAGCCAGGGAACTACCAAAAAAAAAAACAAAAAACTAGTTTATTAAAAATTATACTACCATTTGGATTGAAGAGAAAGTCAAAATTCCATTTCAGTTTGATAATCATAGCCTTTGTATCCCTTAGAAGTATAGTTTCCTTGTCAAACTATATAAATGTTTTTACTTCCCTTTCTTATATTCCTTCTCTTCATATAGATACAGAGTGGTTCTCAACCAGGGTAGATTTTGCTTCCCAGGGGATACATAGCAATGTCTGGAGACATTTTTAATTGTCATGACTAGGGGAGCCGTGCTACTGGCATCTAGTAGGGAGCATCCAGGGATACTACTAAACACCTTGCATTGCACAGGACAGCCCCCAGCAACAAAGAATTAACTGACCCAAAATGTCAGTAGTGCTGAGGTTGAGAAACCCTGTTGCCTAATTTGGGTCAGAGTAAAGAAGAGTTTGATTCTTCCTAAGTACTACAGTGAGAAAATCTTAACTTCGTTTACAAATCTATGGAAAGTACATTAGGAATGGTCAGTTTCCAGCTGGCGTCTTATTCAGTCTTTCCACAGCACTGGATACAGTTCATCACTCTATCCTCCTTGAAACTCTTCTTTCTTTATTTGGCCTCTAAGATACCAGACTGTTGGTTCTACTCCTTATTAGTCTTCTTTGCTGGGTCCTTCTCATTTCCCCACACGCTAAATACTGGCCTACCTCAAAGCTCCTTCATCAGATCTCTTCCCACCAGCTACATGGATGACACCCCACCATCCAGTCTCATAACTTCAGCCCTGAATCTCTAAACTCATATGTCTACCTTCTCAACATTTACCACTTAGATGTCTAATACGTATCTCAAACGTAAGTCCTTAGTCTTTCTGTCTCAGTAAGTGGAATGCTATTCTTCTAATTTTCAGGCTAAAAACCTTGAAGTCACCCTTGAATTCTTTTCTCCACACTGTGTTCATCAGCAAATCCTATGGGCTCTGCACTGGAAAAATACTAAGCCACACCATTCATCCAAACAATTGTACTATAGTATACCATCCTCTCTTATGGCAGCCAGTTTTCTAAAACATAGGTCACTGATTCAGAACCTTCCAACTGCTTTATTTAGAGCGAAATCTAAAGCCCTATTTTAGCTAACCAGATCCTATATGATCTTTGTACCCACTCCCAATCTTTTGATTCTATTTCATATTATCTCTGCTCCAAACACACCTGGCCTCTTTGTCTACACATGCCAAGCACATTCCATCTTCAGGGCCATTTATTTACTGGTTTCCCTGCTTGTAGTACTCTCCCCAGACAAGCTCATGGTTCATTCTCTCAATTTTTCTCCTGCTCAAATGTTATCCTATCTGAAAGTATCTACCATCCCTTACTTACTTTAGTTTTCTTCTTAGCATTTGTCCCACCACCTGACAAAATGTATATTCATTGTCTAGCTTCCCTGTACAGGCATATGAGCTGATTGCAGGCTGGGACTAAGTCTGCAGTGCCTGGAACATAGAAAGTGCTTAATAAATATTGGTAAGAGCATATTAGCAAGTAAAGCCAAGGTAATTTTCACAGAAGTTAAATATCAAAGGCAGTATTTTTATAAAATAACATTCTTTGACTGTTTTCTTTAGCCCTTTGGCTCGGTTGTTGTTTCCACCACAAGATGATCACACTTTAAAGTTCTTATATGATGACAACCAACGTGTGGAACCTGAATGGTATATTCCTATTATACCCATGGTGCTAATAAATGGCGCTGAAGGAATCGGTACTGGGTGGTCCTGCAAAATCCCCAACTTTGATATTCGTGAAGTTGTGAATAATATCAGGTGTTTGATGGATGGAGAAGAACCTTTACCAATGGTAACTATTTTGTGTATATTAGGAACCTTAGTTTTCCTCTGGTTTCAATTCAGTGGACTATATGGTTAAAAAGGACACAGATATATCATTTATTTCATACTTAAACTTTAGGTTTATTGTTTAATGCTGCTGTGATTTATGTTTTTAATGTCACATTTAAAATATTTTTATATTCTTTTTAAAATACCAATTTAGCTTCCAAGTTACAAGAACTTCAAAGGTACTATTGAAGAGCTGGCTCCAAATCAATATGTGATTAGTGGTGAAGTGGCCATTCTTAATTCCACAACCATTGAAATCTCAGAGCTTCCCATCAGAACATGGACCCAGGTAAGTAATTGTGTAATTTCTTTTTTGGCTTTTTTTTTTTTTTTTTTTTTTTTTTTTTTTTTTTTTTTTTTTTTTTTTTTTTTTTTTTTTTTTGGCTTTTTGGCTTTTTGGCTTTTTGGTATGTGGGTAGCTCCCTGACCAGGAATTGAACCCAGGCCGCAGCACTGACAGCGCCAGCGCCAAAGCCTTAAGCCACTACACCATCAGGGAACTCCCCCTCTTTTTTGATTTTTGTTATCAGGGGAAACACTTTCTACTGCTTGTTGAATATTCAGGAGCCTATGTTTTAGCAAGTAACAAAAGGATTGTTTATTTCTTTAGACATACAAAGAACAAGTTCTAGAACCCATGATGAATGGCACTGAGAAGACACCTCCTCTCATAACAGATTATAGGGAATACCATACAGATACCACTGTAAAGTTTGTTGTGAAGATGACTGAAGAAAAGCTGGCAGAGGCCGAGAGAGTGGGACTGCACAAGGTCTTCAAACTACAAACTAGTCTCACATGCAACTCTATGGTATGTCTTGTTTTAGGAGAGATACATATGTTTCAATTGTATCAAGATCAGTATCAATTTTAAAAGAAAATTATAGGCTACTTTTATATTTTCAAAGAATAAAGTCATTTCTCTAAAACCATGAAAGTTTAGCCAGTTTATCTATTCTTGGCTCTAATCTTGTTTTTCTTTTCCAGGTGCTTTTTGACCACGTAGGCTGTTTAAAGAAATACGACACAGTGTTGGATATTCTAAGAGACTTCTTTGAACTCAGGCTTAAATATTATGGATTAAGAAAAGAATGGCTTCTAGGAATGCTTGGCGCTGAATCTGCTAAATTGAACAATCAGGCTCGCTTTATCTTAGAGAAAATAGATGGCAAAATAATCATTGGTATGCTTTTGGAATAATAACTGCCTGTACTAAAACTATAATCATGCCAAACTTCCTTTAAACAGTGTTGGTGAAATAGTGGGGAGGGAGGGGGAAATCCATTTAGTTCAGCTGGCTACTTAAATAAGCCTTTCTTTGAAATACTTAATTAGGCATTTATAGTTTGATAGACATAGCTTTTCCTAGATTGAGCATCTTGAGGAATCAAGATTTAGTTGACATTTAGACAGAGAGTTAGAAGAGGTTCCTGTGTAAATTGATTGATCAAGAGAAAAGATTGGGGTGGGAGAAGGGTCGAAGTAAGATAATAAATGTCTTCTATTATAAGTAAATTATGTACCTAAGCCTGGAAGAGGCATGTCTTAGGAACTTTTTTTCTTTTAAGACATTCAAGAAGCAACCACGTCAGGGTTTAAGTGACCAAGAAAAAAAAACAGTTTTGACTAAAGCTTGATGTATAAGGAGGTTAACAGAAATAGCTCATTTCTGGCCAGGTCTAACTAGGAAAGCTGGGTAACTAATTCAAGCTACTAGGTTATAATTGCAAGTCCCAAAACATGATAAAATGAATTCCTGGTAATCATAGGCTAATTTTCTGATGGTACACAAAAATGTTTAACTTAGTAGTTACATGTTCTATTTCAGGAATATCTTTAAAAATAGTAATACTAGTATAATTGTTATTATTATTGCTTGAGGCAAGGCTAAAATGAGTATTTTTGCTTTTTGGTATGTGGATAGCTCCCTGACTGGGAATCAAACCCAGGCTGCAGCGCTGACAGCGCCAATGCCGAAGCCCTAAGCCACTACACCATCAGGGAACTCCCAAAATGAGTAATTTTTGACAACTCAGAAAAACAGTAAAGGTTGCATTGACTACTGTAGCACTGGAAGAGAGGTACTGTAGAAAAAGGAAATGAATGCAACATGCAGAAATCAATGCTTAGTAGCACTAAGAATTTGTCCAATGAAATGTTGGAATAAAAAACCAGGGAATGGAGTTCCCTGGTGGTGTAGTGGCTAGGGCTTTGGCGCTGTCAACGCTGCGGCCTGGGTTCGATTCCCAGCCAGGGAACTACCCACATTTAAAAAAAAAAAAAAAAGGCAGGGAATGTAATTGAGCTAGAGATTGACCAGATATAAAGGCTTTGTCTGTCTTTTATTCTTTTAAGTGGTTAGATCACAGCCTCATGACTTGACCACCCCCTTGTGGTAATTTACTTTGCCAGTGGTTGGGGAGAAGACTTAGCTACAGGTGACCTTGAACAACAGGGGTTTGTTTGGACTGTACAGGTCCACTTGTAGACAGATTCTTTTCAATAAATATATTGGAAAATTTTCTGGAGATTTATGACAATTTGAACTCATAAACAAAACTTTTTAAAATTTTCTTAATGATAATTTTTTTCTCTAGCTTACTTTATTATAAGAATAAAGTATATAATACATTTAACATACACAATATGTATTAATCAACTGTTTATGTTATTGATAAGACTTCCAATCAATAGTAGGCTGTTAAGTAGTTAAGTTTTTGGGGAGTCAAGTTGTATGCCCCAACCCCGTGTTGTTCAAGGGTCAACAGTATATACCAGGATATACAGGTTTATGCAAGACGAAGACAAGTTGTTAAATTTCTAGTTTTAATCTTGAATTAATATGGTAAAACCTTACCACTTTCCTAAATATTGCTAAAAACCATTATCTCTGTTTATATTTTTTTAAATAGAAAATAAGCCTAAGAAAGAATTAATTAAAGTTTTGATTCAGAGGGGATACGATTCGGATCCTGTGAAGGCTTGGAAGGAAGCCCAGCAAAAGGTAACTTCTTGGTTAGCACTTTTCTATATTATTAAAGACTGCGTGTAATCGAATGTGTGTGTTTCACATTTCCTACTGAAGCTACATTTTAATTTTTCCGTAGGTTCCAGATGAAGAAGAAAACGAAGAGAGTGACAATGAAAAGGAAACTGAGAAGAGTGACACTGTAACTGGGCCAACCTTTAACTACCTTCTTGATATGCCTCTTTGGTATCTAACTAAGGAAAAGAAAGACGAACTGTGCAAACTAAGAAAGGAAAAAGTGAGTTACTGATGGACGGGACATATTGCTTACTTATGTCCTAATGGTAAAAGTAAAAACTTAATTGTGTGCTTCATGAAATTGCTGTTTACGTACATGAATTAACTTATTTTTCTGACTATCTTATAAAGGAGCAAGAGCTAGAAACGTTGAAGAGAAAGAGTCCATCAGACTTGTGGAAAGAAGACTTGGCTGCTTTTATTGAAGAGCTGGAGGTGTGTAGTTTATAAAACCCATGTTAGAATTTTTTATTAATGAAGTAACATAATATCTAGCAAAGTATAATATCTCTTTGTCAAGAAATTTCACAGTTGGCAATAGAAAGACTATAGGTGACATAAAGAAATATTCCAAGATAAGACATAAAAGAATAGATTCTTTGAAAATAGTTAGAATAAAGTAAATGGTGCCAAAAATATACTACCTGCAAGTTTTTGTACAAGGAGAGGAAAGGACAGGAGTTTATTTTTGACCTGTTTGGACTAAGAAGATAAAGGGAATTTAAATGTAGAAAACCCAAGTCACCCTAAAAGGACAGAGACAGTTTACCTTCAGGGTTAGTCAATCAGTAGTTTCAGGAGATCCTTTGTTACCTAAATCTCATTAATATGGTTTGCCAGCATTGTTTTAGATAAGAAAAAGGCATTTCAAAAATTACACTAAAAGCATTAACGTGCAAATTTATATTATTGCACTTTAGTATGATGTTCAACTTGCAATCAGTTGATTGGATAAGTGTACATTACCATAATCACATCCTTTCTTATTTCTTATTTGAGTTTACAAATACATGTGTATGTACATAAGTATGTATTTTATCCCTAACCTATTTCCCCCTTTTTATCCTCAGAAAGGTTAAGTGGTAGAATTAAGAGTAGAACCCAATCTTCTGTCTCCAAGTTTTTCTAAGTGTGTCTTAATTATATCTTCACTATTGTGGTGGTATGCTTAGTCATGAAACCAGGTTATCACAATACAATGAATTGAAATCAGTTTAACAGTTCTCTTTTATTCTGTCCCTATAAAGTAACAAAGATGTGGTAATGTCTTTGTTAGCTTATAAACCTTCTATTCCTTTTGTAGGCTGTTGAAACCAAGGAAAAACAAGATGAACAAGTAGGACTTCCTGGGAAAGGTGGAAAAGCAAAGGGGAAAAAAGCACAAATGACTGAAGTTTTGCCTTCTCCAAGTGGAAGAAGAGTCATCCCCCAAGTTACCATAGAGATGAAAGCAGAGGCAGAAAAGAAAATTAAAAGGAAAATTAAGGTAATACTCTTGAAAATATTATCCATACAATATTTTAAGCATGTTTCCACATAAAATTGAACAAATTATATTATAAATTTTCAATCTCATAGTTTGGAATTTATCCTATTTCTAATTATAACATCATTCCTCTTATGAGCCTGATTTTTTTTTTTAATGTTTAAATGTCTTAAAAAAGTCATACCTATAGCTCTATTCAGATCTTTTAACTAGAACCCAAAGAAAAAAAATCACTCTTTGACCAGATACATGTTTGTATATTTGACCGTACAGTATTCCAAATAATAAGTTGGCAGAACTTGACCATTTTCATCCTGCTATCTTTTAGAATGAAAATACTGAAGGAACCTCCCAAGAGAATGGTGTGGAACCAGAAAGCCTAAAACAAAGATTAGAGAAGAAAGCAAAAAGAGAACCAGGTATTAAAACATTTGAAAGAAAATGGTATAGAGTTGAGATAATGTGTTTGTTACCTCGTACATTTCACATAGATGTTCTGTAAGTTCTTATTGAACAACATGAAGGAGAGCTATAATATGTGGGCTTTTCTGCTGGCTTCTTTTACTTACCATAATGTTTTCTAGGCTCATCCATGTAGTAAGATGTATCAATACTTCATTTTTTTTTTTTTAATCACCAGATAGTATTTCACTGTAGAGACAGACAGACCATATTTTATTACTCATTGATCATTCCATTTCTTGGCTATAGTGAATAATGCTGCTATGAACATTTGTGTACAAGTTTTTATGTGGACTTATTTTTTAATTTCTCTTGGGTAGATACCTAAAAGTGGAATTGGGGAGTTCCCTGGTGGTGTAGTGGCTAAGGCTTCGGCACTGTCAACGCTGTGGCCTGGGTTCGATTCCTAGCCAGGGAACTACCCACATAAAAATGAATGAATGAATGAATAAAAGTGGAATTGGTGGCTCATAATGATTTTTCTGTTTAACCTTTTGAGGAACTACCACACTGTTTTCCAAAGTAGCTGCACCATTTTACATTTCCACCAAAATTATATATGATGGTTTTAGTTTATCCATATCCTTGCCAACACTTGTTGATTGTCTTTTTCATTCTAGGCATCCTAATGTAGTATCTCATTGTGGCTTAAGTTTGCATTTGTCTACTCGTTCATCTCTATTTCTCTAATGATATCAAGCATCTTTTTATGTGCTTATTGGCCATTTATAGTTCTTTTGAAAAATGTCTATTCAGATCCTTTGCCCACTTTTTAATTAGGTTATTTGTCTTTTTATTGTTGAGTTAGTTGTAAGAGTTCTTTTTTTTTTTTTTTTTTGGTTGGTTGGTTGGCTCCCTGAGTGGGAATTGAACCCAGGCTGTGGTGGTGAGAACACCGAAACCTAGCCACTTGACCACCAAGGAACCCCCCTGTTAGAGTTCTTTATATATTTAAGATGCCAAGCCCTTATCAGATATATTCTCAGATAATCTTCTGCCATTCTGTGGATTGTTTTTGTTTTTTTTTTTCATTTTCTTGATGCTGTCCTTTGAAGCACAAGTTTTTTTTTTTTGTTTTTTTGGGGTTTTTTTTTTTTTTTTTTTGGTATGTGGGTAGCTCCCTGGCTGGGAATTGAACCCAGGCCGCAGCACTGACAGCGCCAGCACCAAAGCCTTAAGCCACTACACCACCAGGGAACTCCCCACAAGTTTATTTTGATGAAGTCTAATTATCTGTGTTTTATTCTTTTGTTGCTTGTGGTTGTGGTATCATAGCTAATCTCTTGCTAAATCCAAGGTCACGATAATTTACCCTTATGTTTTCTTCTAAGAGTTTTAATGTCAGCTCTTCATTTAGGTCTCTGATCCATTTTGAGTTGATTTTTGTATATGGCCTAAGGAAGGAAGGAGTCCAGCTTCACTCTTTTTGCATGTTGATATCCAGTTGTCCCAGGATCATCTATTGAAAAAACTTCTTTTCCTACTGAACTGTCTTTGCCTTTGTCAAAAATCAAATTACCATAAATATTAAGATATATTTGTGAATTCTCAAATCTATTCTATTGATTAATCTTTATCTATTCTTGATTATCTACTTTTGATAGATAATGTGTGCTCAGTTCTATGGGGAATACAAAGATGAATAAAACAAATGGAAACACCTTAGTATTAAAAAGAAGTAATAAAAGTATATTGTGTGTGCCATGCTGTGCAAAATTATATATTGGCCTTAAAATCAGCACACATTTAACTAAACCCAGCGAGCAATCACAGCATATAAAACCAAGGGTCAGTTAAGTATTTTGAACATTCATGTTCCCATCACTGTCTCAAATTTGTGAGGGCACAAGAAGTGGGAGAGTGTGGCATTTATCCTTAAGAATTTTATTAAGAAAGAAAGTTCAAAGTAGTACATACTAACCATTGTAAGGGTTTAGAGAATGGAGAGATTAGTGTGGGTACATGTAGATTATAGAGGCTTTGTGTAGCTTGGAGTTAGCATTTCAGAGATTAGGTAAAATTTTAGACATTCTAGATTGGGAGAAGAAAAATGGGCATATGATATGCAGGAAGCAGTGAGAGGGCCCCCTTAAGAGAATAAGGAGTTTTATATTGGAAAATAACAACATTTAGTTAAACCAGGTTATGGAGAGCTAGAAAACCAGGTTGTTGAAGGATGGATACGATCAGATTCAACTAGGGAATATGAAATCAATAGGTATACCGAGACATTTGGGGGAAAGAATTAACAAGACTTAGGGACTTTAAACCTCCTTACCCAGCCATTAAATGCCCCTCAGGGTTTGGTCTTAGCCAGTCTTTTCCCTTTAAACTGTCTCCCTTGCCTTGACTTCAGCAGTAACTTTTCATTGACCCCCTTGCTTCTGTTCTTACCCCTTTCTCATCTCCACTCTTCAACCTGAGAGAACATTTTAAAAGGCAAATCTGGTCATACTGGTCCCTTGTTTCAAACAAAATCTTTAACAAGATCAGCACTCCCCCTAACTTCTACTTTCCAGTCATAATGGATTTTTTTCAGTTTCCTAAATGCACTGTATTTTCTCACATGCTATTTCCTGAGCTGGAATGTTCCATCACCCACCTCCCTCCAATTAGTTAACTCTTATTTAACCTTCAGATCTTAGCTCAACCAACCCTTTCTTAGAGAAGCCTCATCTTTATATGCATTAGCATATATACCACATACCGTACATCAACACATTGTATTATTTATTTATGGGAGTAGGTGACCAAGCTATAACCTACATGCTGCACAAGAAGGCAAGCTATGTCTATTTTTGTTCACCATTGAGTCTTCCCAGTACTAGCACAGAGCTCAATAAATATTTGAAGGATAGATGGATGATAGATGGAGAAAAGTGAGTCTAAGAATATGTAAAGATGTTTAATTGCTATCTCCCTTCCAGGTACCAAGACAAAAAAACAAACTACATTGTCGTTTAAACCAATCAAAAAAGGAAAGAAGAGAAACCCTTGGTCTGATTCAGAATCAAATATGAGCAGTAATGAAAGTGATTTTGACGTCCCTCCACGAGAGATAGAGCCGCGGAGAGCAGCAAGTAAGAACAACAGAACAATGTGTGGACGCTGAAAGACTTAAATGGCTAGTAATTTCAGGGCACTTAATCCCAGAAATTGTTACAGCTTAGAAGGGTACTCATATTAAATTCTTAAAAAACTAAAGCATCTTTTAGGACATTAAACTGAAGCTTTTAAATCTTATGAAATGTTAATATCAATCTGGATTAAATATTTCTCCTATTACCCTCTTTGATTCTTTGTGTATATATATGTTTTTAATAGCAAAAACCAAATTCACAGTGGATTTGGATTCAGATGAAGATTTCTCAGATATTGATAAAGAAACTCAAGATGAAGATTTTGTCCCATCAGATACTAGTCCAATTAAGACCAAAACATCCCCAAAGTAAGTATCTTCTCTAATGGGGGTTAATTGTGATTATTTAAATAGCTAAGGATATATTCTTTGTTGTTTGACACATTTAGAATTAAAACATCAAGAGGTGCCGAAGCGAGCACATGAGGTGATTTATTTATTTATTTATTTTTTATTCTAGACATACTAATGAAGAACGGAAGCCACAGAAGAGAACCACAGTGGGTATGTATTTAAGTAAAAATAGTGAGATATCTGCTTTACTAGGATGCTCATGTCCAACTGGGTTCTAATCTGACAACATTAGCCAAGTCCTGCCTTTGAAAATAAATATGGATTCCTTGTTAGCATTACATTGATATCGTTTATTAGGTTTAGTTTTATGTGTAAATAGGTTATACATTTAATATTACTAAAAGTAATCATGTGCTTGCCAGGTACTGTGCTAGGTGCTAGAGATACAAAAATAACCTTTCTTGCTAATAAAAAATCCAGAGATTAGAACAAAGTTATATGAGTGTTTTAAATATTCCCAAAAAGTCACAGTCTTGGTGTTTAAAGAATTCATACGAGGGACAAAACAGTAAAGGGATTTACATGCGTCACTTATGTGTACTATTTTCCTTTTCATATGAAGTAATGGACCTTGATGCTGATGATGCCAAGGACAGTGTTCCACTTTCTCCAAGCTCTCCTGCTGCTGATTCCCCAGCCAAAACTGAAATTATAAACCCTGTTTCGAAGAAAAATGTGACAGTGAAGAAGACGGCAGCAAAAGGTGAGCCTAAATCTTTGAGATGGGTTAATATTGGGATTAACTAACTGGCTGCCACAAGTCAATTTCAATTTTTTACTCCCAAAATTTATTGTTGACATTGAAATTAAACCTTTCCAAATGAAAGTGAATCTTTAGATCTTTATAATCAAAATTAGTGGTTGAAAGGTTTAAAATCAGAATGTTTCTCAAAATGCCAGGCCTTAGTATCTACCTCATTTCTATGACAGAGATAGGATTTGTAAACATTTGCCAATGTTTAAGGTAAAACATACTTATTAAAAAAAATTGGATGCTCTAAGAATACGTTGATTCTCTAATGTATTTTCAGCTCTATTAGATTTTCTTTCCCGAGGCAGTCAACAGGTTGCTAAAGCAAGTTCACAGTGAAAACAGTTCATCTAAGAGTGGCCATGATGAATTCCTATGTTGACTTGCAGGTCAGTCCTCCACTTCCACTACAGGTGCCAGAAAAAGGGCTGCACCCAAAGGAACCAAAAGGGATCCAGGCTTGAATTCTGATGTGCCTCAAAAGCCTGCTCCCCCCAAAACCAAGAATCGCCGCAAAAGGAAGCCATCCGCTTCTGATGATTCCGACTCTAATTTTGAGAAATTGATTTCTAAAGCAGTCACAAGCAAGGTGAGTGTTTATCCTAATCAGCCCTTGTGCAGCATATAATCAAGCTTTATTCTTAATACTTTGTCATATTTTAAAAAGAAATAAATAAGTTTAAAGACCGTAATCCTTTAGTTCTTACTGTATTTGGTTTAGTTGTAACCAAGTTAAAACTCAATGAGAGATTTGCCTTTGCTCCATTTCTTACTTATTAGAAGGTAGAGAACTTGAGTTGTAGTCTGCTGATAGATTTTTTTTCATGGAGATTCTGCTGTCAGGTTGACACTGCATGTTACTTGGCTTTTCTCTTTTAGAAATCCAAGGGGGAGAGTGACGACTTCCATCTGGACTTAGACTCTGCTGTGGCTCCGCGGGTGAAATCTGGGCGGGCAAAGAAACCTATCAAGTACCTCGAAGAGTCAGATGAAGATGATCTGTTTTAAAATGTGAGGTGATTATTTTAAGTAATGGTCTTCCTGAGCCTAAGACTGGTTTTAAAGTTAACCTGAATCTCTTAATTTTCTCCCCTTTGAATTTAGTTTGGGGGAAGTAGTTTTAATCTAGAACCATCAAAGTGAAGTGTGTAGAGACCAGTGTTTATTATAATACTGTCGAAATGGTGATCCATCTCATGGACATTGTTTTTGGTTTTGTTTTTCCTCTGCTTTGTCTATATTTTCGGTCTGTTATTAATTTTGTCTGGTCTCTAGAGATAGTTATGTGGTTACTTCAGCATAGGCAGTTTGTTTATTGACTGTACATTAAGCTGAAATTGGAGTGCTTTGATATCAAAGTATCTGCTGTGCCTCCTTTCCTACTTTCATAAGTGTACGATAGAGCATGATCAATTCTCTGTTTTATCTTAGTTGTCTGGGTAATTTTCCATCAGATAGAATTTTATAGTTCTAGTAAAAATACTCCCTCTCAGCCTTTTATGTGCTGAATTTTTATTCAAGCAATGAGAAATTGCTCATATTCTTTATATCCTTTCGAATATCAGCAGAGGCTAAAGCAAAACACCATGGCTGTGTCTATATAACCTCAGTCAGTAGGATGAAGAAAATTAGACCATATGTTATGTGACTATCACAGCTCTTGCCTTGTCCCCTCGGCTGCCTCTGCATATGCATTTCCCAAAGAACAAATTTCTAGGGAGCACTGGATTGAGAAAAGTGGGGACAGCGTTTCACTCAAAGATCTTAACATATTTTATCAATGTCATACTCAGCAGTGAACTGTTATATCCTTTTTGGAAAATCTCCATACTTTTCAATTTATAAACTTCTTTAATACCTTTTTGCATTTTACATGTGTGTCACTTGAGTTGTGTCATCAATGTTTTTGTAAATATTTACTGTGTTTTTCTATTTAGTGTAACTCCAACAATTTTGTACTTCAATAAAACGTTCTAAACCCAGGGATTGCCCTTTATTTCCCCTGCACTACATCCTTTTTCTTACTCTAAAATATATCCCTCTTCACTTCCTTTTTATAAAAGAGTTTAGACACTTTTTTTTCACTTCCTTTTGAGAACTATTCTGATCATATTCTGATGTGCCTGGTGGCTCCTGGCCATAGTGATGGTACCATGACCTGATTGAGCCAGTCAGGTTTTTCCTGGGGATTTTATACATGAATACTAAGTTCATCTTCTCCATACTCAAAAGGCCTTGGCCCTACATCAGTAAGGTTTTAAATGTACATGTCTTTTTTAGTGATTTACTATTTTAACAACTATTTTGATAACTTGGTCAGCAACTTGGTATCAGTAAATTATATTGGGGCAACTGGCTAATCACTTAGAAAAGAAAAAGAAATGTTAGCTAAATCCAACTCCTTCTCACATCTTACATCAAAGTTAAGTTCAAATCGAAAATACAACTTTTTAAAAAGGTACTGTAACAAAAGTAATTTTGAGTTATGGAGGGATATCCCAAACATATCCCCATGGTGCTGTTGACAAAAATATGGAAAAATGAGCCCTTTCATCAGGATCTGGACAAAAAGGCCAAACTCTTTGTCCTAGCAATTCTTACTTGGGGAAATTTAATTCAAGAGAGGAATTGAACGTGCACAAAACTATGTAAACACAAATGCAGGTTCAAGTAACATAGTAAATACCAGCATCAGGGGTTCCCTGGTGGTTTAGTGGCTAGATTTCGGCACTTAACACTGCAGCCTGGGTTTGATTCCCAGCCAGGGAACCAAAAAAAAAAAGTCAAGCTTGGTTATGGTAAATAATCATGCACAATGCTACCATTCAGGAAAAGTAGGCAAAGTGTGTAAGGGATCACTTCATTATTTTTCACAACTACATGTAAATCTACAATCATCTCCCCAAAAAGGCAGGTACAAAGATGCTTATTGACATTTCTGTAATAATAAAATCGAAAGTAACCTAACTGTTCGACAGGAGACATTTGGTGAAACAATTAGGTTAAATTATAGTACGTTGAGGGATGACCATGTTATGTTATTTACTGACATGAAAAGATATTTACAACATTTCTGAGTGAAGGAATCAGGTAACAAAGGTGAAGTTCCTGTCTGGTAAGTATATGTTTGTTTACAAAATAAATAGTGGGAGAAAAGCATATAAATCCTCCTTAAGAAGAATATCAGAAATGTTTCCATTTCAAAAGTAGAAGTTTGTTCCTGATCACTAAAATTCTTGCTAACTAAGAAAGAGTCCCAGGGGAGTTCCCTGGTGGTGTAGTGGCTAGGCTTTGGCACTGTCAACGCTGCAGCCTGAGCTCGATTCCCAGCCAGGGAGCTACCCCCATAAAAAAGTAAAAATAAAAAAAAACGACTCCCATTGAATACATTCCTCAATCATTCATTCCTTAAGCCACTGACATTCTGAGAGATAAAAAGTGCAATGCTAGGGAGTTCCCTGATGGTGTAGTGGCTTAAGGCTTCGGCCCTGGTGCTGTCAGTGCTGCGGACGGGGTTCGATTCCCAGTCAGGGAGCTACCCACATACCAAAAAGCAAAAAAAAAAAGAAATTTAAAAAAAAAAAAAAAAAAGTGCAATGCTAATAAACTTGGTGGTAATACACATTTAAATCATTTATAGAATGTAGTTATTTCTTATACATAATGAAACATTGCTTAAATGAATGGATATCAATTATAAATTACAGAAGAATGGTTACTGAGAAAAGATTCAAAAATTGTATTAGTTCATAAATGATACGCTAAGTTGACTAATAACCCTTTTTGTTTTTTAAGATGCATTGTATCCCCACTGTTCTGCAATAGAATTTTTTAAGTGATTTCTGACCATTTTCCTGAAACTCAAACACAGAAAAAATTTTAATCCATTAACTTTCTCTGGAGTAATGGACATCTTGCCTGCCCAGTGTCCCTTTCCTCTGTATAATTTCACTTTTGGAAAATTATGAAATCTGGAAAGCAAAAAGGTATCTAAAAGCATTCACTGAAGCATTATTTACACTGGTGAAAAACTGAGAAGAGCATAGATGTCCTGCACTAGAAGAATTGGTTAAACTGGTACTTCCTTACCACGAATTATACAGCCACTAAAAAGCCTGTTTTCCCAGAACGTTTAATAGCACAGGAAAGTCATGGTGGGTACAGCGGGGAAAGATACAAAACAGTCCTGTATAATTTGTCAAAACTCATCGAATTGTATTATAAAACAGTGCATTTTGTTGTGTGTAAGTTATACCTCATTAGAGAGGAAAGGCTAGACAGTATAAGGCTCAAGTATAAACCAATGCTTCTCAAACTTGTGTTTATGGATCCCTTAAGGATCTCATTAAACTGCAGGTTCTGATTCATTAATTCTGAGGTGGGGCCAGAGATTGCATTACTAACAAGTTCCCAAGTGATGTCAGTGCTGCTGGCTGGTGATGCTGCTTGGAATAGCAAAGATGTGAACTACATACCAGTGCATCTCTCTGTGTGGTCCCTGGACCAGCGGTATCACCATGACCTGGGAGCTTGCTAGAAATTCGAATTATCAGGCCCACCCCAGAACTACTGACTTAAAAACACTTGTTTTAACAAGCACTCCAGTTAATTCTGAAGCATGCTAAAATATGAGAACCAGAGCCATATGCACTGAAAGGCCTATTGCAAGTGACAGCAAAATGTCAGCTGCTTTTCTCTGGATAATGAGATTTGAGTGATTTTTTTATTTCTTTGTATTTTCCTATAGTTTACAAAAGTAGTAAACGTTACGTGCCTTTTTTCAAAATGAACATAATGTTATAATTTTTTTTTCTGGCTATAAAAGAAATATAAAAGTTTTAATTCTTTTTTTTTTTTTTTTTAAAGTTTTAATTCTAATGTAATGCTGAACTGGTAGCACTCCAGGGATCAATCTAAGGTGCTTTGCTCTTTCGCTCATGTGCTGCACCATTGCAAATCTGCACAAAATATCTGCAGGCTGTGTTGAAAAACTCTGATGATTAATTGTATGTGTCAACTTGACTGGGCTCAGGGATTCCCAGATAGCTGGTACCATATTATTTCTGAGTGTGTCTGTGATGATGTGGCCAGAAGAAATTAGCATTTGAATCAATAGACTGAGTAAAGAAGATCATCCTCACCAAGGCAGTGGACATCATCCAATCCACTGAGGACCTGAATAGAAAAAGTGGAGAAATGGTGCATTTGCTATCTTGGAGCTGAGACATCTAGTCTCCCACCTTTGGACACCGGTGCTCCTGGTTCTCAGACCTTCAGACTCGCACTGAATTATGCCCCCTATCATCAACATCAAGTGAGGACTTAACTGTATATCCTATTGGTTCTGTTTTTCTGGAGAACCCTGACTAATACAAACTCCAAAGTCCATTTTGGTACCTAACGTACTCGGGATGACCTGGGATAGTGCATATCCAGCCTCAGTTCTTAGTGCTGCAAAAAAGTAACTTGGGGTTTCTTTTTTCTTAGGAATCACTCACTTGATCATCTTTCATTAGAAAGACTAACTTCCAATCTGGTCCTAAAGATATCAATAGAACACAGTCATACCCATCGCAAAAGATCAATTTTGAATATGCTGTGTCATCACTGGACCAGTTAAAATGTCTTTAACAAAGAGCAGTTCCTCACTGGCATAGTGTTTGTCATTGAAGACATCTGACTCCCTTGTCACAAGGTCACGTTCTTGTTTCAGGCCATGTTCATGTGTGAACTAGTAATAGAAAACAGTCACACGCAGGGGATGTTGGTGTCACTCCATTGCCTTATAGATAGGTGGAACTTGTGCACATATAGTAACATGGCAATAAATGACAGCGCTGTGGAACAGTTAGGAAACAACCTGCAACAACAAGTAGAAGGTAAGTTGCAACAATGTCAAAAATATTCAATAAAAAATAAGTGCAGAGAATTGTTGAGTTTTTCCTCTCTTCAGTTGTGAGGAGCTAAAATGCTAAAAGATCGGTGGCACAAGTTCACGTCTGGTGAAACCTTTCATGCAGCTGCCACCTGACGTACAGGTAGATGTTCACAAGAGTGACAATTTGCCTGCAGAAAACGAGGAGGCGGTTTGCGAAGCTCCTGAGCAGTGGCTAGAATTCAACCCAGAATCACCTTCACAGTATGTCAACCACATCAAAGTGGGTGCTCTTGGGATGACTAAAGAGATGAAAGTCTCCATTACAGCATCTTTTGAAGAGTCTTGTAGTCTTAATTTTTCTGTTTTTGTAACCCCCAGATACAAAAAGAGTTCACAGCTGATTTTAAAGTGCGGCCCACCAGCTGATTTGCATAAGGTTGGACAGTTGGACTTCCTGACAATGACCTCTCTAGAGCAGGCAGTCACATTGCTCTGAAAACCGCAGGGAGGGGTCTAAAAACAAGCCAACCTCAAGCTATAACACCTTCGGATTTGTAATTTGACTGATCCAAAGCACAGCGAGACTTCCAAAGACCCTGAGGCTTTTTTTCCGCGTAAAGCCATCTTCGGTTCTCTGTGCCGGCTGTAGCTATAAACTGGAGGAGAGAGTGTAGGCAGCGGCCTTGATCAGAGGCCTGCTGACAGGTATGACCCCGAAGAGGGTGAGCAGACAAGGGCGAGCCCACTGTCTTGTGCTCAGCACTTGTGGTCCACACTGCAGTGAGGTGATGAGACTGAACCTCTCGTACGGTCACTGTCCAAGGTTGGCACCAGCGGCCATGAGGCAGCTGGCCAGGTTCTTTGCTTGGGCTGCAGCTTTGGGTGATGACATTCTGTACACTACACAGTAGCTGGGCTTCAATAATTGTGGAAAATCCAATGTGAATAAAAGTGAGTGGGAAATGGTGGCCAATAGCCCTGCTCAGTGATACTATGGCCTCCGTGTTAGAGCTAGGGTGATCTCAGATTCTGTGGGTTTTTTAATGCAAGAAACCCACTTTAAAAAGAGAACTGAAGATGTCACCTCCTCTTGTGGTCTAGAATTAACCAGAACACATATTGTGGTTGCTGGGGAGAGATTTTCCATGCACCATGGGGACATCATTGCTCCTGTTGTGAACAATCTCCATGGAAACCACTAAAGTATCTTCCCTTCCCAGATGGAACACAGGAGTTTGAACCGGATGAAGAAGTGGTTGCATTGCCACCTGTATGGTTATAGAATTCAGGGAGTGCATGTGCTTTGTATTGTCTTTGATGAACAAGAGACACGAAAGCAATAAACATGAAAAAGTTAAAAGTAAAAACATAAACACATACCTTTAATAAATTCCAAAGAAAACAGTTTCCTATCCGATGGACAGCTCTGGCAGACACACATTCACTATGTGATCCAATGTAGCACACGCCAGTCATGAGACAAAATGACAATATGCTCCCGACGTGGTGCAATGGAAAACACACACCATTAACCAGGCAGGAGTCTCGTCAGAAACACCTAACCTGAACCGAACCATCAGGTGACAAACTGAATTACTGAACAAATTCCCACCGAAAGGGGTGAGCTTGGGGACTCTGCTGACAAAGCAGATAGGACTCAACCACAAGACAAGAGTCGACGTGGTTGGTTCCAAGTCCTGAATCTCAGTCTTGATATTTTTTACTTAGAAATTCTCAGTCCAGGAGTTCCCTGGTGGCACAGTGGCTTAAGACTTCGGCGCTGTCAACACTGTGGCCCGGGTTCGATTCCCAGCCAGGGAACTACCCCACATAAAAAAAAAAAAAAGAAAAAAAAAAAAAGAAAAGAAATTCTCAGTCCACCTGATATGATTAAACAGTTCTGAGTTGGGTAGATGCATCTACAGCCTTGAAGGTACAGATAGAAATAGAGAAATGATGATGTAATTGAACCCACAGTATTTATAATTTTGTGTTAAATTTAGGAATAAGCTTCATAATCATTCAGAATAATGTGTTTGTATTACATATTTTGAATGTCCCTAGTGTTTAAGAGAATTGGACATTAAGGAATCTGACAGATTAGCCTTAAATTTCTATTTAAATTTACTTTTAGATGCGATTTTAATTTAAAAGTTTTAAATTTTTTGTTAAATTTGTAAACACTATTGTAAAATTGGAAAGAACTTGAATTACTATATTTGTACATTTATTAGGATTATAGGAGTTGTTTAGTGCATACAAAGATATTACTTATTAGAGCTGTAGGTCCATCAGGCATTGGAAATGTTTGGAAATTTAATGAATCAGGTTTGCAATTAGTGTTCATTGCTCAGGCAAATTTAACTTCTCAAAATTATGAGATCATTGAATATTAATTAAAGAACAAGTGAAAGTGACTATCTTCATCTTTCTACTCAATTGTACTAAATGTGTAAACAGAATGACAAAATGTGTAAGTTGAACTCAAAGGCTTAAAAGGAAAAAGTTACTTTTTTAATTTAAAATTTTTATAAAATGAAAGTAAATTCAAACCCAAGGATATTGATTTTGGACACAAAAATCCCCCTTCAGACACCAAACTCAAACCAATAGGAGCAAGTCAAATTATTTCCAAAAAATGGGAAAGACGCAGGTGATAAAGGGGTCAGGATGACCAGTGGGGAGCGTGTGGGGACAAGAGAGTGAAGGAACAGGAAGAGCAAAGGAAAGAGAGGTTATGAGAGAGAGATGTGTAATGACGTAGAGACCGTCTTCCTGTCTTTCATCAACTCCTCAAAAGAATTTCAGTACAAACCAATATTGCTTTTTCGTTCATAAAGCAACTTTATTGAGGAATAAATTACAGACATAAAATACACCTATTCCAAGTGATGACTTTTGACAAATGTACACTCCTATATAACCATCATCACGATCAAGACGTAAAATAGTTCCATCACCCAAAAAAGTTCCTATGTGTCTCCTTAACCCTGACTCCAGACAAACATGGATCTGAGTCCTACCATTGTAGGTTAGTTTCACCTATTCTAGAACTTCATATAAATGGAAGCATACAGTATGGATGCTTTTGTGTCTGGCTCCTTCCATTTGGCATACTGTTTTTGAAATTCATCCATGTTGTTGCATGTCATCAATAGTACTTTCCTTTTTAATTGCTGACTGTTACTCCATTGTATGGATTGTTGATCTTTTCTCCTGACATTTGGGTTGTTTCCAGTTTGGGCCTATAAAGCTGTTGGGAACATCAGAGTGCAAATGTTTTCTATAGACTTTTTTTTTTTTTCATTTATCTTGGATAAATACCTAAACATGGAATTGTGGGGCCCTTTAAGTGTTTATTTATGTTTATAAGAAACTGCCGGGAGTTCCCTGGTGGTGTAGTGGTTTAAGACTTTGGCGTTGGTGCTGTCAATGCTGCAGCCTGGGTTCGATTCCCAGCCAGGGAGCTACTCACATACAAAAAAAAAACAAAAACAAAAACAAAAACCAACAAAAAAAAAACTGCCAACTTTTTCAAAGCAGTTGTATCAGCGGACAGTATCTTCATGGGCCTCAAGGTGGCTCCATACATCCTAGTGAGTGCAAAAAGACACACCAGTAAATGTCGTTTTAGCTGGAGGAAAGGACGCTCAATCCATAGGTGGCCTTGTCTTCTGCCTCTAGTAAGTTGCTATGACTTTCTAGGGCCTGGCCAAGGGCCGTCCTTCGGACCCAGGAGTATTGCTTTCAGGGATGGAGTCACTTTGGTCTGCCCATCAATTGATCTTGAGTTAACCTGATCCAAGTTCCACTCCTTGGGTGATGGAGAAAAAGTCGGGGACCCCAAGCTCCAGGCAGTGATTGTGATCACTTACACAACTTGGTGCTTACAAACATGGGCCATCCAGAGCTTCGTGGAAGGGGAAAGGGACTTGAAAATATGCCTCTTAGTAACTCAGATCCTAACCCTTCCCTACCCCAATCCCAGAGCGCTTTCTCTCATCTATCAGTTTGCTCTGGGATTTCCAGGAAAGGAAGACAGGGACTCCCAAGCCCCTTGGTCGCTCAGATGAGACTGCCTGCAGGGCCCAGCCACCTTCAGGCCCTGTTATTGTCCTTACTGAGCAAAGTTGCTACATGTACAACTAGAAATGGGTTGAAAGGGGGGAAAAGACCAGGTGGCAGCCTCCAGTTGGCAGTAAAGACTCCTCTGCTAGAGCATAAGAGAGGATGGGACATGGCAGAGGTAGCAAAGGAAGGCCCAGAGGGCAGTGCTTCCCCGGCGGGGAAGGGCCTGGGGATAAGGTAAAAGTAGGGCTGGGAGGCGTCCTTCTTCCTCAGGAAGAAGCTGCACAGGAGCAGTAGATTTGTGACAATTAAGGCTAAATTCTCCCTTCTGTGATGCACGGTCACCTAAGAATAAAGACTACATTTCCCACCTTGCTTGCGGAGGGCCATCTGGCTAACAGTGTGCAAGCAGGGCAGTCACGTGGGAGAGAAGTCCCTGCACCTATTTCTCCCGCCTTCAACACCTCTTCCACGCGCTGCCCGGATAGGAATGAATCTGTGGCTCGTGGAGGGTGAGGGTCACACCAAGTGAGGAATTTGGAAGAAGCCTGCACCCCTGAAGACTTGGGGGGCGCAGAGCTGCTCTGCCAGTGCTGAACACCCACTGCCCTTCTCCTTTTATGTGGCAGAGAAACAAAGTTCTGTCTTGTTTAAGAGCCAAGACGATCCCAGTTAAGGCTGAGGGCCGGGGAAAACGAGAGAGGAGCAGGGGTGACCAGTGAACAGAAGGTGGTCCTGTCTGGAGGGTTTTCGGGTCTGAAAGAGTTTGAAGAGTCAGAAACTGTGCAGCCAGGCGGGGAAGGGGCTGCTGAGGACTAGGAGACATAACCAAGAACCAACCATGCCCACCGCCTCCCAGCCTCTCATCTGTGCCTCTCAGGCTGAGAATTTTACCATTAATCCATTTTGGAGTTTTCATTTCTACCCAAGACTGGACATTCTGCTTACCAATCTCACACTAAATTGGCCATGTTAGTGATCACACGCTCTAGAGGACACCAGAATAAGCAACTGAGGCACGGGACCCACCAGAGTTCTCATCATCTTGGGGCAGAGAAGATCTGCATGCTCCTCAACTCCCACCCCACTTTGTTCATTCATTTCTCCCACACACACACACCCACAAATATTTATTGAGCATCTACTACATGCCAGGAACTAGGTAGTGAGGACACGACAGTGAATAAAGCACCAAAAATCCCTGCCTTTCACGGAGCTTACATGTTAATGGAAGAGACAGATGCAACACAGGATCCATAAGAAAAGTATAAAGTACGTTATGCAGTGGTCAGTGCACAGGAGTGAAAGGAGCTATGCAGTAGAGACTGAATTCCAGTTAGGGTGGCCGGGGGGGCCTCACTAAAAGGCAACACTTCTGTAAAGACTTTTCAGAATGTTAGAAGGGCACAATGGGGGGTGGGGGATACAGTCGTGTCCTGAGGATGTGATATACTGAGTCACAAACATGTACGAGGTTGGACAATTAATTTCACAAACTTCCTAGCAAAGGGGCTACATACCCCATTGCTGAATATCACTACGGTCACCTTCAAAATAATCCCCTTGGGAAGCTGTGCACCGACACCCGCGCCTCGTCCACCCTTCAAAGCGGTTTTGGAACTTTTTTCCCGGAATGGCCATCAGAGCTGTCGTCATCTCCAAAATCTGACAATTAAGTTTGCGAACTTGCCACCATGCACTTACGTACGTGGCAGCACTGTGAGGGCAACTCTAAGGTGTCATCACCTCGTATGTGCCTGCATATGTGTGCTCATGTGCACCAGGCGTGGGAAGGGGCTCCACAGCCAGATGCGGTAGACGCAGTGCCTGGACAGAGACTGAAGGTGGACTAGGGCAGGACGGGCCTCTCAGTCCAGCCCCAGACCTCAAGTGCAGCCAAGAATGGGCCCACGTGCCGCCAGCCCTGCTTAGCATCAGTGACACCTCCTCCCAGGCTGGACAGCATTATCTGAGAAAGAGGATGGGCCCCGAGATTAGCGTCTCCTATGTCTGGCCCTGGGCACAGCACAGGGTGACCATGGATTCTCTGCCTCCCACCCCACCCTCGCACATCACCTCTGCCACTCTCCACTCCCCATGGGGTTTTTCCAGGCTGGGCCAGTGGCCTGACCCAGCAGGGGCCATGGGGACAGGGCAGGGACCATTCCTGGACAGTCATGGGAGACGAGGTGTGTCCCTGAGCCCCCATGGCTGAGGGCAGGGGCTGGGGGTCAGGCAGGAGCTCTGCCGGGAGCAGGAGGAGGTCGTGATGGGGAGGTGGCAGTGCCCCCACCCCACTTCCTGTTTTTTGGAATGCGGAGCCCCAGCATGTGCTTTCCTTTGGACTTCATCCAAGGCAGTGTCTCCCCACCCAGGCCCATTCCCAAGGGAACCCTGCACAAGAATAGAGAGGGTTGACCTAGGGTTTTTCCAGGCTGGGCTGGGGCCCTGAGCCAGTGTGAAGGGCACATTTCCCACCCCTTCCTGAAATCGGGTCAGGGGGTCCCTGTCAACATGGAAAATCATACACGCCTCTATGGCTGAAGGGGAGAAGAAATGTCACTGAGCAGGCGAGTCCTGGCACCCTACCCCCTCAGGGAGGGGCGGGCTTGGCCCCCCTCAGGCCCTGGGTCCCCACTTGGGAAGGCCAGCCAGGCTGGACGGAGGAGGGTTCCATGACAGGCTTAAAAGTATAAACTTAGAACCAGTTGGACCACGCATATGGCCAGGACCTGCTATTTACTACTCTCTGATGACCGTGGACAAGCGGTTTAAACCCTTTGAGTCTCAGTGTCCTTCCTGCGAGGGTCATCAAGTCCTCTGACTCGTGTGATGGGCTCTGCACAGCGCCTGGCCCAGAGCAGGTGCACCGTGCAGGAGGGGAATGGTATGCAGGTGGGACAAACAAAACGTCTCAACCTGAAAGAGTCACCACGGGCCATGCCCCACCATGGGACAGCTTCTCCTGCCACCTAGAGCCATAGGAGATGATTCAACTCAGAGCCTTATGGGGGAAGAGAAGCCTTTCTCTCTACCCATTTTTCACATTATAAAATAACATGCTTATTATATAGTTCAGTCTGAAAATTACAGAAAAGCAGGAAGGGACCAAAAGCTTTGATTTAACTACCAAAGCCACCAGCCATTCCTGATACCTTAATGTTTTTTTCACGTGGGAGTTTTTCGGGGCGCTTTTTCCTGTTCTCTGTAACATGGCTGGGACCTTAGCATTAAGAGGCAGAGCTAGAAGGAAACGTGGGGGTCGGCTGGCCCAGCCTCCTCAGTCAACCAGCTGGGAGACTCCGGCCCGGAAGAGCTCTGCGACTTGTCCAAGGTCAGTCGCAGAGCTGGAACCAGGCCTATTAGGTGTTTGCTGCCTCTCAAATACCAGCACCCCCAACCCAAACCGCCCTCCAGTGGTGAAGACTGCCGTCAGAGGCGGTGGCTGATAGCAGACCTAGGCCCTCCAGTTTGAGGGAGTCTGTCAGGACGGGTTTCCATGAGGTTCCCTCAATAAGGGGTGCAGCTCTGGTTAACCCCCCTCCCCCACTCCCGGATGGAGACACAGCTGTGGGATGGGGTGGAGTGGGGGTGGGTGAGGGAGGGAAAGGGCAAGCTGGCACAGCCCAGCAAGGGGCGTGGTCCTGTGTCTGTTCCCAAGGGTGGACTCACACAACAGGGTCACCCTGTCCCTTTAAGAGAGGGGGGAGAGCTAGCCCCTCTCGGCCATCCTGTCCTGTCATCCATCCTGGCCAAATCCGAAAGGGAAAATGAAAGAAGGACCAGGAGGGCCAGGTCTCAGCCATCTCCCAAGATCCCACGCTTAGCGCTAACACCTCAGCTCCAGCCACAGGGTGAGTGGGGTGGGCCCAGGGCCCGGGGGCATCGGGGGCCTGTGGGGCCTGTCGGGGGTGTGTATTGGGGAGGCTCTCAGGAGATGTGGGAGACTGGAAGCCAAGGGGTGCAAGGGAGGACATGGGAGCAGGCCGGGTCCGCATCCCTGCCTCTTTGAGGTCAGATTCCGGCTACCTAGGACAAAGGACATTGATAGAGTTATGGAAGTGGGGGCTACTTTTGTGTCACCCCACAATTCTGAGAGGAATTCACCTCAGTACAAAAGGCAGAGAAAGAAGGCGGTGGGGTCCCTCTGGGTCTGCTGGCTCCCACCTCTCCCAGGGGTTCCAAATTGGGCCTGGCACCCTGGGTTGCAGGTATCACTACTGCCCGTGGAAAGCCGCCCGGGCACATAGGGCACAGCTGGCTTCTGCTTCTAGAACGCAGTGGGGGCCGCCCCGCTGATCTCCCCGCTCCCTGCCTGCGAATCCGGACTCTGCAGGAGCACAGGGTGCCACCACGCAGGCCCACAGGTGTCTGGCTAGAGCACCAGGGTGCGACTCCTCCGCAGCACCCACTGGCCCCACGGAAACGGGCACCCATAGCTGAGGATCACCTAGCTCCTCCTGCCCCCCCCCCCCGTGCTAACTTCTTTTTTTCCCTTAAAATCCCTTCTAAATAAACCTGACCCTAGCTGACCCCCCCAACTCACCCCCAAGTTAGAGGAGGTCTAACCTACCCCACCCAATGGGCTTGGAGGGGTAGGGGGTGAGGATCGCCGGCCTCTGACCCCCGCCCTGCGCCCCCAGCGCCATGGGGGAGTGGGCGTTCCTCGGCTCGCTGCTGGACGCCGTGCAGCTGCAGTCGCCGCTCGTGGGACGCCTGTGGCTGGTGGTCATGCTGATCTTCCGCATCCTGGTGCTGGCCACGGTGGGCGGCGCTGTGTTCGAGGACGAGCAGGAGGAGTTCGTGTGCAACACGCTGCAGCCAGGCTGTCGCCAGACCTGCTACGACCGCGCCTTCCCGGTCTCCCACTACCGCTTCTGGCTCTTCCACATCCTGCTGCTCTCGGCGCCGCCGGTGCTGTTCGTCATCTACTCCATGCACCAAGCCAGCAAGGAGCCGGGCGACGCGGCCGCCGAGCCGGGGCCGCCATGCGCCCGCGGGTGCCCGAAGGGCCCGTGCGCGCCCTGCGCCCTGCGCGCCCGCCGCGCGCGCCGCTGCTACCTGCTCAGCGTGGTGCTGCGCCTGCTGGCCGAGCTGGCCTTCCTGGCCGGCCAGACGCTGCTCTACGGCTTCCGCGTGGCCCCGCACTTCGCGTGCGCCGGCCCGCCGTGCCCGCACACGGTGGACTGTTTCGTGAGCCGACCCACGGAGAAGACTGTCTTCGTGATCTTCTACTTCGCCGTGGGGCTGCTCTCCGCTCTGCTCAGCGTCGCCGAGCTGGGCCACCTGCTCTGGAAGGGCCGCCTGCGCCAAGCAGCCGAACGCGACAACCGCTGCAACAGAGCGCACGAGGAGGCGCAGAAGCTGCTCCCGCCACCGCCAGCCTTGCCCTCTCGGCGCCCGGGGCCCGACCCCTACGCCCCGCCCGCCTATGCGCACCGGGCGCCGGCCGGCGACAGCGAGGGCGGCAGCAGCCGCAGCAAGGCGTCACTGGCCACTGTCCGCCAGGACCTGGCCATCTAGAATTGCCGCGGAGGCTGAGATCAGAGGGCCGGACCCCCCCACCCGGGCCCTCCCTTCAGAAGCAAGAAGTGGCTTCTGCCAGACCTGTAGCCCCGACCCCACAGTCGGGGTGGCCTGCAGGGCAGCCTCCACACTTCCTCGGTTCGTTCGGAGCTGGGGCATAGGACGGACCAAGGCAGGTCCTTGATGACACGATCCAGGTGGAAAGGAAGGAGGCCAGGGGCAGCTGAGAGAAGAGGGCAAGCGGAGGGCAGCGTAGAGTGGCAAGTGGCAGCTCAGGTGGTGACCCGGTGGTTTTACTGCGAACGAAAACAACTGAGACGCCAGCATCCCAACGACTTCCCCTGGTTCACACCGAGGTGTGACCTCTGTGTGAGCTCTGTGTGTGTCTGTGTGCACACATGTACACATACACGTACAGTGGGAGGTGTGTGAGCGTGTGCACAGATGGAACCTGTGAGCCCTTTATGTGTGCTTCCTGCGTGAGCTCTGTGCGTGCATGCACACATACACGTACATCCTGTGTGAGCTCTGTGCGTGCATGCACACACACACGTACATCCTGTGTGAGCTCTGTGCGTGCATGCACACACACACGTACATCCTGTGTGAGCTCTGTGCGTGTATGCACACGCACGTACATACTGTATGGGCATGTGGAGGTCCTGTGTGAGCCCTGTGCAGGTGGGATTTCTGATACGCACTGTGTGGGTGGCTAGGATCCAGTGCCAGCAGCAGCCACTGTCTCCCTCCCTGCTTGCAAGGGAATCACTGGAAGGTCCCCACTCCCGAGGGAGCCCACACAGGAAGGGAGGGGACAGGCAGGCCCCCGCTGGGTGGAGTTAGTGGAAACCACCTGCACTTTCCACCTGGCGACCTGGGCTGGCTGGCAGGGCCCTCCCTCTCATGGATGTAAAGTGCAGGTGGGCGGTGGGATCGAATCCTCACTTCCCCTCCTCCCCCTGCTGCAGGTCCCCTCGGTCCATAAACATGGTTGAGTCCCTTCCATACTCAGAAGAAACCTGCCCCGAAGCCCACTCCTGGCTTGGCATTTCCCTGCAGCTACCACCCATTTCCCTCCTGAAGGAAGACAAAGCGCTGTCTGCAGGCTGCCTCCTGTCCACCTCCTGTCTCTCCTCTGCCCCATCTGTCTTTCTCCTTTACTGTCCCCATAAGATCACTCAGGACCTAAGTGACATCCAGGGGCCACCATCTGCCCGCACCCTGGGCTCCGTCAGACCCTGCTGGACTGCCCGATTTTCTCCTCTGTCCCTGGGCTGCCCCTCTCTGTCCTTTCCTACCTCCTTTTCAGCTCTCCTGCCTGTACTCCACCCAGCAACCACGGGGAGTCTTTCTAAATAGCCCCCTACTTAGGCCCTTGGGGCTCCCCTGTCCTCAGAGGAAGGCCAGCACCTGAATGAGTCTTCTGGAGCCCGCCCTACTGCCCCACAGGCCCTGCTTCTCAGGCCTCCTGCCCCATCGCTTGGCTTCCGTGCTCCGTCTGGAAGTTTCTCTTCCTACCAAGCAAGTAACCCGTTTTGCTTCCAAATGCTTATTCCCTTGCCTGGAGCAGCCTCCCTCTCTGCAGCCACCCTCCCCCAGCCCTTGCTAACAGCTCCTTGACTTCTGGGCTCACTTGGGAGGAAAACAGATGACTTCCCTGACAGTCCCCACCCACAAGTCAGAGCCAGGCGCCCGGCGGCACCTGTGCTTCAGCGGGCAGAGCGCGTCTGCTGGCCGGCGGCGGAGGCGGCGCTCTGGGTCCTCGCGGGCCCGCAGGGGGTGCTTAGTAAATCTGTGCTGGGTGAGGAGCTGACAGTGTCCCCGGGACCCTAGCGACCATCCACACTCACGGCATGTGCCACCACCTCTCTGATGACAGGCCTGTGTCGGCAGCCTGGGCCCCTCCACACAAACTCAGACGTGGATGTCCAGCTGTTTTCCGGTGTACTCATCCAAGAAATATTTCTTGAGTGCTTACTATACGCCAGGCCATTTCCAGGGTCCGTGAGCCACAGGTGCACTTTCAAGTGTCCCATTAGCCACCTTAAAATGTAAACGGAAACAGGTGAAATCCATTGTAGTAATATAGTTTTCTGTAGCCCAGCATATCGAAAATATTTATTTCAGCACATCAGCAATATAAAAAAGTATTAAGGAGCTATTTTGCATTCTTTTTTTTTTCTACTAAGTCTTTGAAATCTGGTGTGTATTTTGCACTTGGAGCACATCTCAGTTTGGACCAGCCACATGTCAAGACTCGGTTGTCACATGAGGCTGGTGGCTGCTGTGTTGAACAGAGCAAATCCAGATGTTGGGCGACAGTGGTGAGCAAAACCTGCCTCATAGAGCTTCCATCCTGGTGGGAAAGGCAGGCAATGGATATACAGACTGTCCCCCCAAAATGTAAACACACTTTGAATGATTAGAAAGTCAGTGTTGGTTAACAAACAGTTTATTTTCAACATTTAAAAGAATCTGCAGAAATAAATAATTGTTTTAGCAAAGCCTGTTTGCACACTGATGACCTTTCGGGTCCGGGCACCGTCGGCCACGCGAGGCAGTGGAATCGCCGATGTCAGGAATCGCTTCGTTCTCACGGCTGTCCCCGGTTCGTCACCTGTTGCCGGTTTATACCATAAACTTTATCTTTTATGTACCCCCATAAAAAAACAGTCCTGTGGCATGAGGTCTAGTGAACGCGGAGGGCATTTCTCATTCACCAGACTTCACCCATCATTTCAAATCAGTTAAACCTGAAAAGGAGAGAAAATCACATGAGTTATCAGCTGTTAAAGTGTGTATACATTTTTGGGGGGGACACCCTGTAGAATATACCACCGGGCCACAGTAACAGTAAGGGGAGAAAGAGCGATGTCCCTGAGGAGGGACATTGGAACAGAATGTAGCAAAGGGGCTAGGCCTGAAGCTGTCTCCAGGAAGAGCATTCCGGCAGGAGGAAATGGTGAGTGCAAAGGCCCTGAGGCTTCAGAATGTGCTGGGGGCGGTTGAGACCAGCAAGGAGGCCAGTGTGGCTGGAGTGGGATGAGGAACAGGGAAGGTGGAGGATAACCAGCACCTCAGGTGTCACCTCAGCTTCCTTAGTTCTCTCTGTCGCTGGCAGCTCCATCTACTCAGGCCACCTGCACCCACGGCTGCCATAGCCCACCTTCCACATCCCATGGCCTGGTCCTCCCGTTTTACCACCTGAGCACTCCTCACCTTGTCCACTCTCCTCCAGCCCTTCAGAGGCTGCCTAGGGTCAGCCCCATCACCAATGGCCTTGGGGTACTCCCACCGCCTCTGCTCCTGCCCCCCGCAATTCCAATCTGAGCAGTTCCCTTGCTGGCTTACGATCCTTCACTCCCGTCGCCCTCAGGATCAAGTCCAGCCCCTGAACTGATCTTGACCTGAGAACATCCCAGCCTCTATAGCCTCACCTCTCCCACCATTCCAACCAACAACTGAAATGGTGCCAACACAGAGCTGGTGACAGTTTTGACCACGTGAAGCTAATTGTCATTTCTGCATCCCACCTGGTCAACTCTACCCCTTCAGAGAATTAGCTGGGAGGAGGGAACCCCCTCCAGGAAGCCTTCTAAGCCCCCCAGGCATGGTTTAATGCCTCTTTCCTGGGCTTCCAGAGGCCCAACTAAGACCCTGTTGCTGCCCTGCCCAACTTGTACCCCAGTCACCATCTGTGGGTCAGTCTCCCAGGTGAGGGAGAGGGCTTGGCACCATGCGAAGCACACGTCAGTCCTCGTTGACTGGACTCCACAGCAGTGGTTCTCAGCTCAGGCAATTTTGCCCCCCAGGGGATATTTGACAACGTCTGAAGACATAATTAATTGGTCATCACGGCTGGGGCGAAGGTGTAATAGCTTCTAGTGGGCAGAAGCCTAGGATGCTGCTAAACATCCTACAATGCACAGGACGATGGCCTCTCAATAAAGAATTCTGGGGCCCGAAATGTCATTTGTGCCATGGTTGAGAAACTCTGCTCTTCAGTAATGAACTGTGAACCACTGTGGGCATCCTCAAGCCCTGGAGGGTCCCAGCAGCAAAGGTACTTACTCCAAGGGGGACACTTTGTAAATGTAGGGGCCACTGCTCTAGTTGTCTCATGAGGGGAACACTGTTGGCATTCAGTGGCCAGGGACTAGGAATGTCACGAGGTTCTCTCCCCATTAAACAATTGTCATGCAAGACTTTAAAATGTCCCTCTGGACATTTACATAGTGAAAAGCCTCTTTATAATTACCTGAGCCCAAAACCCGACTCTGTTTTTACGACTCTGTTTTATTTGAGGATTTTTTTTTAGCATGGTTTTACTATATGTTGTCAGTTTTCATTTTAACATCCACCCATACTCTTGAACTTTCCTGCGCTTCATGTACAGGATGGCTTCTGACCTTCTTCCTTCTTTTAAATTCAAATGTGTTCATTAAAAATAGAAGCAAGCTTGGGACTATGTCATATATACCATGTGGCTGTGCCCAAGCACGTACATATTGAAATTAGTAGTCATTTCCCTTCGTTTTTCCTTTACAACATAGTGTGATAGCATAATGTGTAAGGTATGTTACGTTAAATTTCATTTTAGATTCAGAAAGAGAGAAAACATGTATTGGAGAGGGAGCCTCTAACCGCCCACTCACCGCTGTGAGATAAGCGAGGAGCTGCTGCCACCTGGTGGCTGAAGTAGAAATGGCAGGCAGACCTCTAGAAGAAACCCTTCTTCCTGCCCAGCCCCCGCTGCTAACCCTCCCCAAACACAGCTTCCATTGCCACCTCCTTGGACTCCCTAGATCTCGGTGCTTGAAGCTTCTTTTGGGGCTTCAGAGATTCAGGAAAGAGCCCTGGCTAAGAGGTAGGAGTCCTAAGTACTGCTTCCCTATCTGCCACTAACTTGCTGTGTGACCCTGGACAAGGGCACTGCCCTCTCTGGGCCTTGATTTGTAGGGTGAGGGGTAAGCAAAATTAGTCTCTGAAGATGCTAGACGGCTGCCACACTTGATCCTTTCAACGAGGAGCATCCAGGTCCTCCTGCAATCTGTCCTTTGTGCCTCCTGACCATGGACTGACCTTCAAGGTGGTCAGGGGAGGGCAGGATAGTCCTCTTGGAGGCAGCGGGATGGATGATGGACTGGCCTCCTAAGCTTCCATCCCAGTCCCATGTTCTTGTAAGGTTGCCATGAGCCCCTGACCCAGGTCCTCCTGCCAACTGCTACTCCTGCCATGAAGGTCAAGTCTGTGGCCACTCCAAAAAGAGAACTCCTCTGCTATTCAATGACCCTCAGAACCAACCTCTGGCTGTGTGAGGGCTAGGAACTCTGAGGGCAGAGCCGGCTTCTTCCCGCAGACTGGGACTCTGAAAGTTGGGGCTGGCTTCCTCCTTCAGACTGGGGATGCCCTGAAGGCAGAGGCAGTCTCTACCTCTCTTCCACGACTCCAGGCTGGAGTGCCTTGATGCAGACTGTGTAGGCCCCTATGCCAGGGGTTTCCCAAAGGCAGGCCTGTCTCCTGCAGCGTCTCGAGACCCCAGCACAAGGCAGGGCCTCAGTGCTCATAACTGACGCCCCCACCCCCAGCTCCCTGCGCAAACACTGAGAGGTGGTCAGGCAGCAAGGCTGAGGCATGTGTAGAATAAATATAACTTTATTCTTTATCCAGTAGATCTCAGTGGAAAGTCCAACAGTAACAGGTGTACCAGCGGGCTCCAGGGGGATGAGACCCCAACCCCGGGGCAAGGGGGGCAGGGCAGAGCCAGCTCCCCCAACCCTGGAGGTACAGGGGATGAGGGAAAGGGACCCCCTGTAGGCCCGTCCTGCGGGGCAAGGAGGGGGCACAGGTGTCGGGGGGGCAGGTCAGAGAAATGGAACTCAGGCCAAGGGTATTTGTTGGCCTTTCTGGGTGTGTGTGTGTGTGTGTGTGTGTGTGTGTGTGTCTGAGGGCCCCATGGGTGGTGCTGGTGGCTGTGAGGCTGGGGAGCAGGGACAGTTCTGACCTTTGGCCAGCCCCCTCACAGTAGGGGCTGGAAGGCTTAGATCATGTGGGCCCTGATGGGGGGAGGAGGAGCTCAGCCAAGGACACGGGGCTGAGCCACACACCTGCATGTCCTGAGGGCCCCCCTCGCTTTGCCCCGACCTATCTCTCATGGTGGGCTCCCTCCTTCCTGGGGGGGCGGCCCGGATCTGTCCACACCCAGTGGTTAGGCAGAGGAAGAAGGGAGCTAGCTGCGCCCCCAATACGAAGGAGGGGAGGGCAAGCCTCGGAAAGTTAGTACTTCACAGTTTTAAAGAGAAAACTGAGGAGAAAAAGGCTGGGGAGGAGGGCTAGGGGGACACAGGGACATGGAGAGAGTGGGAGCCCCTCTGAGCCACTGCCCTCCCCCAGGACCCACCCCCTCCAGCTCTGGATCCAGCTCCCCGCAATACACAGCACAGATTCCTTCAGTATAAATGTGCTTAAAATGAAAATTCTTATTAAAAAAAAAATCAAAACCAAAAAAAAAAAAAAAATTAAAATAAAAACAAAACCAGCGAGAATACCTGGGGGTTGGTAATGCAGGGTATGTACAGGGGGAAACCCCCACCCCTGGCCCACCCCCTCTGTCACCAACCGAGGCAAGGGGGGGTTCCCCAACCGGGGGGCAATGGCTTGCAAGTTCTGAGGATGGGGGAGCCAGGTCCTGGCATTTGCTGGTGATGAAGACGTGGCAAGGTGGGCAGAGGGGCGTCTTGATGAACACAAGGCCCCCAGGCCCAATCCCAGGGGTCCTCACTCAGTTCATGACCTTGCCCACGACATCAGCCCAGGCTGCAGGAGCAGCAGTCCACAGCACCCGGGCCTCTGTCCAAACAGTCGCCACCTCCTCCCTCCTGTCCCGAGAACGGGGGGACAGGCCAAGGGATGGCAGGGCTGGCTGGGGTCACATGGTTGGTAGAAAGGCAGAGAAAAGCCGGGTGAGGGGCGTGGGCCGTGTCCACGGGGCGCGGGCGGTCATGGGGAGTGGGTGGCCGGGCTACTTCTGTTTGAGCTGGGGCTGAGGCTGGGGCTACAGCTGCTGGGCGGGGGGGCCAGGCCACCCCCATCCCGCCCCCCGCCCCCCGGCTGTCCGCTCAGAGTGTCCAGGCCCTCCGAGTTCTCCAGCATTTCCTGGATGAGAGGCGGCATGGAGCCCGGGATCTCCATTTTCAGCGTGATCACCCGCTCAGCCCCTGCAGGAGAGGAGGGGCAGAGGTCAGTACACACCCCCACACCCCACCAGCCCAGCAAGACCTGCAGGCAGCAGGCAGGGCTGTCACTGAACCTGGTCCCCAGGTCCGAGCGGCAGCAGGGGAAGAGCTCTGAACTCAGGCCTGGGGTCAGCCCGCACAGCGTGATACTGGACCCTTCCTATGTGCTGTGTGCCATGGTTTCTGCAGCTGAGACCTTGAAACAAGTCTTTACATGCCATCAGCACCCCACTCCTCAGATGGGAAACTGAGGCTCAGAGCTATTAAGGGACCTGCTCAAGGACACACACCTGCACCATCTGGTTCCAGAGCCACAGCCTTAGCCACCAAACAAAGGTGACACTATCACCTGAGAGCTCACAGGCAGGTCACCTGGGCTTGGCAGGCACATAGGACCTCTCTCCAGAGGTAGAAGCCTCACCCTTAGCACTGATGCTTCTCAGGTCTGTGATCTTCATCAGCATCTTGGGGAACATGTGGGGGCGGCTGGGCCTCCTCTTCCGCACGTAGACCTTCAGCGCCTCAAGCAGCGGCTCCTGCAGCATGTCCACCCTGTCTGGCTGCTCCAGGTCCTGCCGGTCTGAGGAAGCAGAGGGCCCCCTGAGCAGCTGCCCTAGCCAAGGAGGGAAGATAACTGCACTCCCAACCATGGCCACTGGGGGCCGTGCCTGCTCAGGCCACAAGCTGAGCGTCTCTGCTCCTGGGGCCTCCCCATGCACAGCAGTCTTGGAGAAAGGCCCTCCTGAGAGGCTCTTAAATGTAAGCAATGAGGAGCTGGGGACTGGGGTTGCCCAAAGGCCACCCTGACAGCCCAGTTCATGAGGAGACAACCCCTAAAAACAAACAGTGCCAACCTAAAGCAGAGGGAGGATGCCCAGGCAGGTCTCCCACTTCCACCCATTATGGACACCAGCGCGATACTGGAGAACTCCTAATAAAATAGTAACAGCAGGCAACATTTACCAGGCCTCACTCTGGACACACTGCACCCTACTGCCCTATTTTACAGAAATGGGGGCTCAGAGAAGTTTGGTAGCCTGCTTAAGGTCCACAATTTGAACCTGGGTAGTCTGATCCTCAAGCCCTTACTCTTAGACTCCCTAGAAGGCGCACTGCTCAGCAGTGGGGAACCAGAGCTCAGGTCCCATTGCCACACCCTTGTCTATGTGGCCGCAGACCAGACCCTGGCCCTCTGGGACATGGTTTCCTTCTCTGAATGGGTGCCTGACAGGGCCAAGGTCCCTTTCTGATCTCAAGATCCCTGCACATCCTGATGAGGAGGTGCACCACCAATGTGGGTCTAGGCCCCAGATCTCTGCCCACCTCCACAGATGAGGCAGATGGCACTGAGCAGGCCAGTCTCAGCATCATCCATCTCCAGGGGCAGCAGCTGGTTGGCGAAGGCGAAGACCAGGTCTGTGAGGGGGCCGAAGCCGGCATTGTGCATCTGGGTCCGGTTCAGGGTCAACCCATCTGAGAAGGTCATTGTGTCCTGCTCGGGCGTGTACCTGGTGCAGATCCGCAGGATCTGGGGGCAGAGGAGGCGAGAGTTCAGGGGCTCACCCCATCCCCCCTGGTACCTCCAGCACCAGCATCCATCCTCACAGGACCACCTGGCAGGCAGTCAGCCCAGCGCTGCCCAATAGAACCTTGAACAATAATGAAAACGTTCTACATCTGCACCATCCAGAACAGTAGCCACCTGCCACAGTGTGGCCCACTGGACACTTAAAATATGCTGGTGCAACTGAGGAACTAAATATAATTAATTTGAATGTAAACAGCTACACAAGGCAAGCAGCTACTGTACTGGACTGTGCTAATCTAGGTCATCCTGCCTCCATGCAGAGAATTTGAATTCTCTAGAAACTGGAATTTCCAGGCAAGGACCATAGTGGATTTAGGCCTACAGTTCCCAGGACAGAGTACACATGAGGAGCTTAATAAATGCACACCTGCTTCAACTGTGTCAAACCCTAACCCTGCTTCTTGCATCTGGAGCAAGGGCAAGGGAACGGGAGGCTGGCTGCACCTCCCACCCCACCCCTACCAGAGGGCCCATCAGGATGACAGGGAGAAGGGTTCTCCTTGTCAGTGGAGGCTCCGGGGGCCCCAATGCCCACAGTCCCACCTGCAGCCCAGCCCACCCTCTGTCCCCACCAAATGCCCCGCAGTCCCCTGAATCCCGCAGGACTCACAACAGCAGGTCTTTCACATCCCGTCTTAAGTGCGGGGTACCCTCTCCCATGCCCCTTCTACCAACGCCCATTGCCACCTCCTCTGACCGTCGCGCCTGGGGCCCAGCAGCTGTGGCTCTCTCCTCTGTGTGTGGGGGGAGGGCAGCACCCCCACCTTCAGCCAGCACTTAACGCAGTTTGCAACCTCTGTGTATGTATCTGTTGCCTCCCAATGTGGAAGGTTTTCGAGGGAGGGGATGGTGTGCTCCCTGCTGTCCCTGACACCCATCTCCAGGCCTGGCCACACAGGGCCCCAGCTGAGCCTTTACTGCAAACTGAGCAGATGGGAGATGGGTGGCTGGGTGGAAGGCGTAATGGAAAGATAGGTGAGGGGAGAGGGATGTGTGTGTGGGTGAGTGGGTGAACCAACATACATCCAGGTGCTGAGTGGCTAAGTGGACAGCTGGACACATGGGGGAGAGGAAGGTGGATAACTGGGCGGGTGGGCATCTGGATAGGCCCATTCCAGACAGATGTTTAGGAAGGTGGTGATCTGAATGGCAGGACATCCTCCAAGGACATGGGGCATTGCCCAGAGGGGCGGGGTGCAGGCCCTCACCAAGATGTCCAGACAGGCAGCCTTGAGAAGGGTGATCTGGTCGGCGATGGTAAGGGTGGTGAAGCCAGGCAGTTGCTTGGCGAACTCCACAGTCTTAATGATGCACTTGGTGGAGAGTTCACTGAACTTGTCCCAGAGGTCGATGTCCAGAGAGACACGTTGTTCTGAGCTATTGTTCTGGGAGGACGAGGGAGAGTGAGGGCCTTCTCCTCATGGCACCCCTTCTCGGTCTGGCTCCACCAGCCCCCACAGGCCTGCCCGCTACCCGGCCTTCGCTTCCTGAGAGCTCCTTGAGAGGAGGCAGCAGGAGAAGGGGAGGACTTGGAGGCCCAGGCGGGGGAGAGGAGGAGCCAGCCTGGCAGAAGGAGGGGTGCCCAATGAGGGGCTCTCCTGAGCCCGTGGCACTGGCTGCACCCCGCCCCGCCTGGTCGAGGGAAGCCGTACCGTAGTGTATTTGCCCAGCTGGCAGAGGGCAGGGAAGGTCTCCTGGTGCGCTTTGCGCACCTTCTCAATGAGCTCCCCCACCTCCGGGGTCAGTGTGTAGCTCTCCGAGCACTCGGGCTTGGGCGCCTCCTTCTTCTTCTTGTTGCGGTCGTTCCTCACAGCTGTGGAGGGCGAGGCCGGTTGTCAGAGGGCAGGTGCCGGCAGCAGTCCATCCCAGCCTAAGCTCCTCCCTCCAGGGCTGCTGCAGAGGTCGTCACCCAGTGGGCGCACATGCACAGCCATGTGCACAACAACGTACACACACACAAATGCACATACATGCGAGTGCACAGGCAGACAAGGTGTCAACATACGATCGATCGTCAGCTGGCAGGCACACACACACAGCAATGCACAATGTGCACACACACAAATGTGCATAAGCACAAGTGCACAGACAGACATGGTGTCAACATACGATGGATCCACCCTTCCATGCCCACCTGACTCACACGCCAAGTCCCGCCACAGGGCCCTAGGATCACAGCTCCAGGCCCCCTGTACCCAATACCCATGCACCTACTCCAGCCCATAGTCCGTGTACACAGGGGTCCCAGGTGCAGTGTCCCACCTCTGTGCTCTGTCTCCCTGCCCCCCACTCCCTCTGCTTCCGGGAAGGACCTTGTCCTGCCTCTAATGACCCAGAGCCCTCCTGACAGCAGTCTCTCGGGGGGTCCCTGGGACTGGCTCAGAGGAAGCAGCTCCTCTCCTTGGGCAGACAGGCTCCCAAGGAGTAGGGCTCCCCAGCCTGAGAGTGGGGGGCCTGGGTGGAGAATCTCTTGGCCCATTAGCCGGGGGAGCTGACAAATCACCGGGGGATGAGCCACACACACCACTCGGCTTTAAAGAAGCGATGGGGTCATTACCAGCCGATTATCCCAGACACACAATCACTCACAGGGCCAGTGGTGGTGGCTGCTGACGCTGGAGGAAGAGAGGTGGGGGTGGGGGCCTGGGGAGGGGGCAGCGGGTGGGGGGGAGCTGGCATAATTTGGAGATCACTCATGTCGATTCTGCAAATTCAATAAAGTGCAAGGGAAAGAAGGGAGAGGGAGAGAGAGAGTGGGGGGATAATTTGGGAAGAGAAAATTGCAGCTGTGACAAGACGTTTATCATTCGGAAGCTTTAATTCTATTGAAATGGCAGCTGCTCAGCTCCGGGGCACAGAGCAGCCGGGAGAGAAGGAGGGAGGGAAAGGGGGAGATAGCAGTGGGAGGGAGAGGGGGTCCCCACCCTGGTCCTTCTGCGCTGAAAAGCTCCAGGAACTGAAGGTGGCAGAAGCAGAGGGGCAAGGAGATGCTGGGCCCTGATGGTCCCAAGTTGTCACCCACTCTGCAGCATGGAGCCGTCACTTCTTGGGCTCCTGACAAGGCAGCCCCTACCTCCTATGGCAGGAGATGGCAGGGTGTTACAGGTCCCCTCCGCTCCTGTCTGGGACTTCTCTGTTCCCCCCATCCCCTCCCTATTTCCCTCTTCTATTGCCTTCCCTACAAAGGGCTAGGGGGTCCTGCAGCCCCCTCCCCCACCCCATCCCCCAAGGCTCAGGCTCCATGGCAACGGCCACGCAGACAAGGAGGCGTCTGTCAGCGTCATTTATCTCTGACATCATCAATCACCGGTCACCAAGGCAACACCCATGATTCAACACAAGAGGGTCTCCCTGTCCAGCCCTCCCTTCCTCCCTCCACCGGGCCTCAGCTGAGCCCAAACTGGAAACCCCCGTTCCTTTGGGATCTGAGAAGTCCCAATTCTCTCTTCCAACTCCAGGGCCCAGGCTTCACCAGACAATGGCTTTAAGATCCTTGTGCCAGCCGCACCCTCCCCCATCACACACACACACACACACACACACACACACACACACACACATCCCCTAAGATGCACAGTCCAGAGGGACTCTGGGATGCCTCTGAGCCCTGCCCCAAAGCGAAGCAGGGTCTGGAAGCCAGCCAGCCCAGAGCAGACACACATATACACGTGTACAAGCACAACCAGCCAGCCACGTGCAAACAGGAATGGCTGTCTGCACATGGACATACAGCCAGCTAGATACACAGACAGACAGACAGGTCCCTGCAGCTACACCCAAACTGCCCTTCACCATGAGCCCGTACTCCATACCACAGCTGTGCAAGTTCATGTCCATGCACTCACATACACACACCCCTGCTCCCCTGGCCTTGAGGAGCAGCACCTCAGGCCCTGCCTAGTGTGTGGCCCGGCCAGGGCCCCTGGCACTCACACTCCTTGGACATGCCCACTTCGAAGCACTTCTGCAGCCGGCAGTACTGGCAGCGGTTTCGGGTCACCTTGTTGATGATGCAGTTCTTGTCCCGGTGACACGTGTACACCATGTTCTTCTGGATGCTGCGGCGGAAGAAGCCCTGGGTATGGAGTGGGGGGAGTCAGGTCAGCCACACCCACAGTGGGAGCCATACCAGCCTGTCGCCTCAGCCGGGGGAGAGAGGGCCAGGCCACTGCTGTCCCCAAGCCTCTGGCCATCACCTACCTACACATGCCAGATAAGATGGGAAAATGGCCCACCTATACAATACCCCCAGAACCCTGATACCTGCCTCTATACTGCAGGTAGGCAAGGCTCTCCCCCCAACCCATACCTACAGGCCCTGCTTTCTTCCTCCTGGGGAAAAAGGACATCAGGGCTGCCAGTGGGTCAGGAAATGGGGGAGATGGGGCTAGATGGAGGAACGGAGAGCTATGGAACCCAAAGCCCTGGGCTTGAAGCACAGGGAGAGAAGGCTGGAGTAAGAAGAGGCCATGGAAGGACACACACAGACTGGCCACAGGGATGGAGACGCACACGCTCTGAGAAACAGGCAACATGACACGTTCACCAATCAGGATGTGCACAGGCTGATCACAAATGGACCCAAAGCTGTCAGAGGGTCCACACACAGGCTAACCGGACAGATAGACAGACAGATCAGGGACACACCAGGAACAACCAGACAGGACAGGCAGACACACACAGTCTGAGGCTTTCGGTTTTGCCTTGATCTTGGCCCCACACCTGGGGACAGCTACTCCAGCTGAAGGGCAATCTGGAGCCCCAAACCTCAAAGTTGTACAGCTTCTGAGCCCCAATCTTTGGGGAAGAAACAGGTACAGAGGGACAGGCCTTAGGAGAGGAGGAGAGGCCATGGCCACAGCTGCTGGGAAGATGGCAACCACATCTGTACCCTGGAGCCTAACATGGGCACAGGGTAATCCAGTAAGACACTGGGGAGCCCACAGCCCGGGCACCTGAAGGGGAGGCCAAGGCAAGGCGCCTGCCCCTAACTGCCTCCTACCAGGCTGCCATGGTGAGGTTCAGACAGGGCCACTGGGGGCAGGCCTCTGAGTCCCAAGCCAAGAGCCAGTCGGCAGCCAGCTCACCATGGCAACGGGGGCAGCGGTGGCAGAGGAGGCGCGCATGCCCTGCCAACTGGAGGATGAAGACAGGGAAAGGAGCTAAAGCAGGAGGGGACTTCTGGTTTGGGGGAACCCTGCTCATCTACGGGGTGGGGGTGTTTCTATTGCAGGCTTCCTCTCTTCCTCCCAGGCTGCTGCCACCTTCCCAAAGGAACAAACAGAGCAGCTTCAGGGCCCCCCTCTCCCCCCACCAACAGCGTACTCCCAGAACATGGCAGTGGGGACATCCCATTTATCTAATCAGGACTGTCCTTCCCAATGACCCAACTCACCTTGCAGCCCTCACAGGCGCTGACCCCATAGTGGTAGCCTGAGGATTTGTCTTGACAGACAAAGCAAGGCTTGTAGATGCGGGGGAGGGGGGGCGGCGAGGGAGGGCTGGGCACTATCTCTTCCGAACTGCTGCTCTGGGTCTCAATAGCTAGAGAGAAGAGGGAGGGTGGTTAGAGACCCAGATCACCATCCTTAATGGGTGCCCACCGTCTCTTCCAGGAGCCCCTCCCAGCCTCACCACCGCTGCCAGGATTCAAGGTCTGGGGCCAGGGACTGTCTCAGGAAAGCTGGGATTCCCCAGCCAGTCTTGCAAAATGAGGCTGCTAATGAAGCCATCAGCACCCCATTTCTCCTATCTACTTCCCCGGGACCCCACCTTCAACCTAGAAAAACCAGGTGATAAACCATCATATTTGGACGTGGACAAGGTTATACCTAGTAGGTGGAGGGTGGGAGTCAGGCCGGTTCTAAAGGCCTGGCCCCTGGGCAGCCTGGCCCCATCTCCCCCAGCTAGGAAGGAGTTAAGGCCTACGAGGAGGGAGGGAAGAGGACACAAGCTGGGGGTAGAGGAAACTGGGGTCAACAGGATATTCAAAGCCGGCCACTCCCCCACCCCTCTGGCTTCCGCTTCCCCCCTCCCCCCACTGCCAGCAGCCTCGGCCCCTCCTACACCCAAACAATCCCCTGGCCAGGGACTCAAGGCAAATGTTGAGCAAAGAAGGCAGGAACTCTCTGATAAGTAGGGGGACCCCCCTGGAGACAGGGAGAAGAGTCCCTATGGGCCCTGGAAGCCCCTAGCTCTGGGTGCCCAGTCTGGGGGGAGCAGCATGACAAAGGGGGTCTGTTCCCATCAATGCTCAGTCTGTCTGGCCTCAATACTATGTCCGGGTTACTACCCCCCTCCCCTCCTGTTATTCAGCTCCAAGAGGGCAACCAGGAGGGGTGACCCTGCCAGCAGGGTAGCCCCCACTAGCCAAACCCTCCCCAGTGCCTGGCCTCATGCCCATTACCCCAGGCAGAGCAGGGCTGGGCTGGGTGGGGGCTGTCTGTGCCCAAAGCCTGGGCAGTTGTGGGTGTACTGTGCAGGATGGAAAACTATGACCAAGGGATTCCCAGATTCCCAAGGGGCTACTCAGCATCTTCCTGAGGCCCTTGCCAAGTCCACTTGTCCAAAGCCAAGGAGAGTCAAGGATGCCTCCCTAATAGGTAGATTCCTACCTCTTCCCACACCCCAAAATCCTACCTAGTCTCACCCCAAACTCCAACGCATGAGCTTCTGGTATTCCAAGGGGCCCAGAGCTCCTGACCCAAGCACCTCGTAGCCATAAGTCATGTGACTCCAAAGTACAGGCACAGAGAAAAGCAGCGCCTGGACACTGGAAGCTGGCTGCGTGCTACCACCCTCCCCCCTTACCTGCAGACACACTAGGGACTGCCAGGCGGTTGCTGGCAGGAAACGTGGCCAACAACCTTGGCAGGGCTTTCCTGGGTCTTAGTAGAGCCTGGGCGCCACTTCCCTGGTCAGCCTGCTAGGGTCCCACATGCCCTCGGCTACCCAGATACTACCAGCCAAGGTACAGCAGATGCGCACACCCTCACCGGTCCACACTCTTCACTGACCTCATCCCCCTGCCCTCTGTGCCTTACCCCAACACGGAACTGCCCTGGTCTGGCTTTCCCCACCTCACTCTCCCGGAAGCCAGACAAGCAAATCAGACAGGCGAGAGTCCTGAGAGCAGCTGCTGGGGGGGGCAGGGTTGGGGGGCCTGGGTGAGGCCAGGAGGCAGAGGGGAGAGCGACAAAGGAGCCCTTTGTTGTGCTAACTTTTTCCAAGACGTAAAAGGAGTAACAATAGACAATCCAGACTAGTGGGGGGCGGGGGGGTCAAGGACAAGGGGGTGTGGAGGGGCTGCGGCCTAGAATCCCAGTCTGGTTCCAACAAGCAGAGGATGAAGGCACCAATGGGCCTCCCCTTCCCTCCGCATCAGCCCTGCCCTGGGCTGGCCTCCCCAAGGCCCACCTCTAAAATGGACCAGACCGGAGGTGGAGACAGAAGGAGGGTCTTTGGGGTACAGAGTGGGGTGCAGAGAGGGGAGATGGGGCAATGGGGAGACACACAAGATACCAGGATGAGGGACTGACCACTCTGAGGCCAGAGGATGACTAGCAGGTCAAAGGCCAGTGAAATTTGGAGCTCAGGCAAAGTCCAGAGGGCGTTTTTGGAACTGAAAGAATGTGCTTTTTGAAACTGTTTTTTGGTAGGAGATGACCTGAGGTGGTAGCTATAGTTTGGGCTGGGTGAAGCCTCCTTTCCACCTGGCTGCCTTTGAGGCTTTAACACGGTCTGTACCCCCACCTCCACCACATCCCCACCTGTCTGTGGTCACCCAGGTAACAGAGTTGAGGTTGGTTTCCCAGTGTACCTTTTGAACCCGGAGCCCTGGCCCAGTCCCCACCTCCTCAGGCCTCCAGCCAGCAGCCTGCAAAGGTGTGGGGCACTCTGGGACACTCACAGCCTCCGCAAGAGTTAAGAACACAGCTTTAACTCTGCCCACACAACCCAGGAGGGAAGGACTGCCCTGTCCTGGCCCCTCCCCGCTCACCTCCCTCCCCAGAGGCCCTAGCCCACAAATCTCTCCTCTTCCTGCAGAAGGACTAGGCTGGAGACGCACCACACCTTCTCAGCTCAAAGTTCCAGAGCCCAGCTCAGGGCTGGCAGCGGCCCAGAAAGCCCAGGTCCCCTCCCAATCCACGGCACTGCCAGGGTGCCCCTCCCCCGCTCCCCTCCGGGCGGGCAGGAGACGCAGAGCGCTCCGGATTCCCCACGCCCCACAACCGTTCGCAGGCTCGCACAAGGGGCCGGTTTCCTGGAGGAGATCAGCAGGAAATCAGCCGGGCCCCTGGCCAGCGGCTCCCCTCCCAATCCAGCTGGCGCCCGCTCCTCCGCAACTCCCCTTGCAGCCCCTGGGGAGGGTTGGGAAGGGGGCGCAGGGCCGTTGGTACCGCCCTTCTTCCTCCCGGGGGAGGGTGGTGGTGGCTCGGGTGCAGCACAGCGGAAGGAGGCCCCTGGCCCAGCGGCCGCTGATAAGCATCTATCCCCCCTCCCCCCACTACGGGGGCCACGTGCTTCACATTCTTGGACGTCTGGGAGCGGGTGGAGGCGTGAGCAGCAGAGATTGGTGGGGGACAGATGGGGAACCACATCCTGTGTACCCCTTGTCCTCTAGTGCCCCCTCTGGGGAAGGAGGCAATGTCCCCAGGGCCCTGCAGGACGAGAAGGTCTCCTCTCACAAGCGAATCTACTGTCTCTTCCCACCTTTAGTGGAGGAGGCAGGCTGGCCTGGAGAACTCCTGTGAGGGAGCTAGAGGACTCCTGTCACCAGAGGACGGCCACACATACCAAGGGGTCGGTCTTTCCTAGGCAGTGGTAATGACCTTATGTATTCAGACTGGGACTAGTCACCACCTCCAGCCTCCAAGTCCTTCCAGTGCCTCGGAACACTGGACACCTATCCCACCCCAGAAACAGTGTGGGGGACAGACTTCCACTTCCCATCACCTGTCTCACCAAACCCTCCACCTGCCAGACTTCATACTCCTCTTCCTTCCTTTCACTTGAAAAGCTGAGCTGTCCCCAAGCGCAAAGAAAGAGTTGGGTCTGGAACCCAAGATCTCCCATCCCTGCTACACACACACACACACACACACACCCTGTCCTCTGGAAAAGACAGTCAAGGTGGTGGAGGGGGGTGACCCTAGCAGCCAATAATCACTTGGGGGGCATACCTCTCCTCCAGCTCTGGGAGGATGGAAAGGGTCCTGGTGTCATACCTCACACCTCTCCTTTTTTGCCAAAGTCAATACCCACCTTCACACCCTGTCCCTTCTAGTCTGCAGCCAATCTGCCCCAGAGGCAAAGGTCAGGGGGCAGGACAAAAGTAAAAGCTGGGGTTAAGGTGGCTCTGGGAGGGGCAGAGGTGGGTGTCTCTCAGTCTCTCCTCCTAGAGCAAAGGGATTGGGGGTTGCCCTTCAACCCTTTCCAATCTTCCAGGCCCCCAGGGACCCACTCCACCCCCTCCTCTGTGGCAGGCAGGAGGGAGAAAGCAGGTCTGGGAGGGTGGGAGAAGCTCCTGGGAAAAGGTGTGGGGAGGAGCAGGGAAGAGACCCCCAGCCATGTAACAATAACGCCCCCAGCAGAGGACCAGCTCTCTCCCACCCAGGTACACCACAGGCAAAGCTGGCTATAAACACACCCAGCTACGGTTCCCACAGTGCACGAAGCCCCTCCCTGCCAGAGGAGCCTGAACCCAGATGGGGGACAGTGAGGAGAGAAGGTGAGCAGGCTGCCAGAACTCCAGGGTTCTCATCAGTGCCCCTCTTAGGAAGGGACAGCCCAGTACCTGTCAGCTATCCCCGAGTGAACACAGGGTAACAAAAGGACACCACTGGGTTGGGAAGGGATGTATTCATTTCCAGAGTAGCCCCAGGCCTGCAAAATAACACACACATCCCCCAGAGAACACACCAGGTTAGGTTTACAGGGAGGAGGGTTCTTCCCACCAGAGCAGCTCTCCCCACCACTCCCAGGACTGAAGCCTCAAAGATGCCAGCCAAGTGTTTAGGGCCAGGACTACACTCAGATGGACAGGTGCCCCTTCCCAAGACAGAAGGGTCACTTAGGTGTCTAATGAAGTTGCCCCTTCCTACCACACCCCACTGCCAACATGAAAGACATCCAGCGTGCCACTGACACCTACTCAAAAGACCCAAGGGCAAGGGCTGGGATCTGGGGAGGAGGCCCCTCCTCCTGCGGGCAGACAAGCCCACAAAACAGACCCTTACCTCACTCTCCAGGGTGGGAGAAAGGACCACTTTGCAGTGAAGCTATTGGACTCCAAACAAGCAGATGTAAAGTGAGGTAAGGGACTTCATTCCCCCTCCAAGACGTGGAAAGAGAAAGGAACAAAATGTTTCCTGAAGGAATGAACCTCCAAAGTTCCTCAGCCCGAGTACAGGAGAAATAGTGCCCAGGTTTACTCGGGCAGTCCCACTGTCCAGCAAGGGCACCCAGGTTTCAGCAAGAGAAACAAGGGAAAGGAAAGGGTAGAGACGAGACCCTCCCCGAGGCTCGCATCCCCGGGTAGGAGCGGAAGCCCCACCTGGCCACCCCCACCTTCCACAATAGGAACTGAGCGGTGGGTACCTACAGTGGTTTGAGCCATTCCAAAGCGGAGTCCGGAGCGGGGTGGAGTAGGGTCCCGAGGCTGGGAGCCCCTTCTCCGGAAGCAAACAGGCCCGATTCTGGTTATAAAAATCCACCACCAGGAATGGGTTTGGGGTGGGGGTGAGCCCCCCCACTTCCACACTTTCGTACATCTTCCCCGCGATGACAAGAGGTCCCGGGCGGGGAAGTCCTGCACGCCACCGCCTCAGTAAGCCGACCGCGCCATCCAAGAAGAGCAGCTGGGGGCGAGGGGCATGTCCCCTCACCCCGGCTGGCAACCCGGGCACGGGGCCGTCCTCTGCCCGACGATGTCCCGCGTCTAAGTCGGCCCGCCGCTCCGCCAGTCCCAGGTGGAAAACGGGGAAGTTGTGTGTGCTGGGAAGGAGGGGGTCCCCAGGCTCCCCCCGGGAACGCCCAGCGGAGACCTGGGAACTCGGCTGCTTCACCTCGAGGGGGCTCCCGTCTGGAGTCTCATGGTGTCGGAGGCAAGGTCCCGTGGCTCCCCAAGTGCGCCGGCCGGGGGCGGGATCGGCGAAGGAGGCGGGGGTCACGGAGCACTTCCTTCTCCCAGCCGGGGCTCCCGGGCTTCTCTCGGGCGAGCACTCCCGGTGGGGGTGGGGACCCCGCGCGGCCCCGCCTCCGCCAGGCCCGTCGCTGGGGCTCCGGTGGTGCTCTCCGCTGTCCCCCACCCCCAGCCGGCGACCCGCTCCCCTGCGGTCCCACCCCCTTTCCTCCGCCCCGTCCCTTCCAGAGGCCGCCCCTGGCTTAACCCATTCCCAGCCGGTCTGGCTGCAGCGGAGGAAACGCTGGGAGGCGAGAGGCGGCATTTGGATGGGCAAGCAGGGAGAGCCTAGGGAAGGGGAGGAGAGAAGAGGGGACGGAAGGGAAAAAGGCATAAGAGGAAGAGTACACGGCGTACTGACAGAGGCCGGGTACAGGGAGAGGAGGGGGCTGCTCACAGAGGGGAGGATGGAAACGGGGCGAGCGTCTTCCCCCATCCCAGTTCCGGCTCCCAGCCTCCCCCGTGGTTTGGTCAGTCCCCGACCGGCAATGCCACCGCGGGGGAGGTGACAGTGCTGGGAGGAGGGGGGTGGTCCCGATGTCCTCCTCTAACACACACACCCCCACCCAGCCCAGGGCTCATTCTCATTTGCCTAATGCAATGCGGCTGAACTCTCGCTGAACTCGCCTGGAGGCGCCTCACCTCCGAGTGACCCACCCACCGCTGCCCGTGACATCACCACTCGCCAGGCTGCCCGTGGGGCTTGCCCGCCGGCCCCCTGCTCAGCCAAGTCCGGCCAGCTCCCCCGCCTCCGAGACGCGGAAGCGAAGGGCGGGGATGCGTTTGGCCAAGTGTTAGCGCCACGGATGCAGCGTGCTGGGTGTCCCGGGTGTGACATTGTGCAGCTCGTGCGCAGTGTCAGATTGAGACACCAAGCTTGTGTCATTGTCTGTGACATCATGTGTGACTCCGGCCGGCCCGCCGCCCACAGGAACCTACGCAGCAGCGCGGGTGCTTTGGCACAGACGCGTGCATAGGGGGCTCTCCTCCCCACGCTCTGCGTGCTTCCGGTGAGCAAAGCCCCGCCCAGGGTGTCTCCCAGCCTCGGAACTAGAATCAGGCCCCCACTGCAGAGAGACCAAAGGAGGGGCTGGTGCCGGTGCCTTCCACTTGACCACTTCCTCCTGGAAGCCCTTTGGATGCCTGTTTCACTGGAAGAAAGGCCTAGGCTGAGCAGGTCCATGAAGGAGGGGATGCTCACCGAGGAGCGGGTATCCCATAACCCCCTCTGACCCTGCAGCAGAGCTCCCTCCAAAAATAGGATAGGAATTTACATGCTTCGCAAGGATATTATTCTAGAAGCCAGGTTCTTAACATATATTGTCATTTAATTCTCATAGCAACTCCAAGAGATAAGTGGGTATTCCTATTTTACAAATAAACTCAGGTCTCAGCAGGCTGGGTGAGTCGTCTAAGATCATACTGCTAATAAAGGGTAGAGTATTTGAACTTTCTGCTGCCAAAGTCCACATTCCTACCATGCCAGGCCAATTCAAGAAAAAGTATATTTTCTGAACACCTCTTATGTAAATACCCCAGTAAGCCTGGCCTTGCAGACCTTATGGAGCAATAGCCATTAATCAAATAATCACAAATGTATACGAGGGCTGTCCAGAAAGTATCCAGCATGTAATATGAAAAACAGAAGCATTTTGGCTGGATTTTTTTCCAGGAAGCCCTCATATATAATTGCAAACTGAGAAAACTGGTATTATGACACAAGTATCATGTGTTTTGAAGGAGATTTAACATAGGTACCTAACCTGGGTTGAAGACTTCAAAGCAGAGACCTAGTTAGGCAAAGAGTAAGGAGGAGTGGAGTCTCAGTAAAAAAGCAAGTCTGTCCAAAGGGCCCAGGGTTACAGAAGTTGGTAAGTTCATTCAAGGAACTGAGAGAGGACTAGGATAGATGGAGCATAAAATTCAAGAGGAAAAGGGGCATAAGACCAGGCTGGAGAGGTGGGCTGAGGCGAGATCAGGTGGGCTGTTGGCCTCAGTAAGACTTTTGAATTTTATCCTAAATGCAAGGAAAAGCCACAGGATAATTCTAAGCAAGGACTGTTAAGGTCTGATTTACAGTGTTATAAGATCTTTTTACCAACTGTCGGAAGAATGGATTTTAGGAGGGTAAGAAACCAGTTAGAAGCTACTGCAGGAGTCCAGGCAGCACACGATGGTAGTGCAGTCTAGGAAACCGGCAGTAGTGACGGACAGAGAAAGGTAGAATCTAGAGACATTTTGAAGGTAGAATAAATGGGGGTGGGGGTGGGAAAGAAGACAGCAAAGAGGACTTTGGGGTGTGGCTTGTGCCCGAGACTAAAAGTAGAGAAGTCTTCTGGGCTGATACACAGGTAGATGTGGGGCTGTGAAGTAAAGTCTCACCTGAGTGAGGTCTGGGCTGCAGAGGAAATATTGGGGCCTGAGGCATGAAGGCAAATGGTGGCAGTGGGTGACACCACTTGGAAAGAGGGCAGATGCTTCCACAGCCCTTTCTATCTTTCCTCCCAAATCACGTTGCTCCTGGACACCAGTTACACACTAGGCTCTGTGTTCAAAGCTGTGAGATACTAAGGAATCTGAGACTGCCTCTGCTATCAAAGACCTGGGGATTGGAAAAATGCCTCCCAAATGATGACTGCTCACCACAGGTACTAGGTGGGGAGAAGTCACTTCATGGTAGAGATGAATGTTGTAAAAGAAAAAAAACAAAGACCCACAGGTGTTCAAAGGAGGGAGGGACAGTGTCGTGAGTTACATCTGCAAAGGTTTCTGGGAAGAGGTGGCATTCAAGATGTTCCTTGAAAGATGGATAGGATTTCCGGGACTGGTCAAGGCTGAGATGCCTACCTGTTCTGGACAACAGCAAGGTCATGCGACAGGTCAGGGCAGAACACGGTGTCCTGGGGCAGTGGGAGAAGAAAGAAAACGGAAGGCTCTGGTCCGCCTGCTGTGGGGCAGGGGAAGTCAATGGCAGCTGCCTGCAGACCTGAGTCTGTCCTCTGCTGCCTCCCCTACAGCTCCGCCATGGCTATGTGTTTAGCAGGCCCTCAGCAGATGTGGCCTTAACCGAACTGGCCCCCACTTTTACCAGACAGGGCTCCCTCCTGTCCCCAAGCCCATCTGGAGGGGATAACAAACAGGAAATCATGAGGCCTGGAGCCAGACGACAGCAGGTCCCAGTACAAGGTGGCCATCCTCTAAGACAATGCCCAGCTCCACTGTCCCTTGTCATCACTGCTCTTACAGGGTACCTGAAGCTCGCCAGGCACTCAGTGGCAAGCCGGTCACCATGGCTTCACAGTAAGATGCCCAGCCTGGGACAGATTAGTAGTCTTGTTTTAAAGGGGAAGAAACAGACTCAGAGAGAAAGGTTGGGTGACCTGCCCAAGTCCGCACAGGAAGAGCTGCTCTTAAGGGCCTTGGTCTGTGGGCTGGTTGAGGTTCCTGGCAACCCAGAAGTCAAAATGGGACAGAAAGGGCCCTATTTCTGATCTGTCCAGGTCTGAGGACCTCCAGTCACTCTGGAAGACCCAGCTCCACCGGCTGTGCCCGGACTCCATGAAGGAGGAGGAGGATGAGGTGGAGGAGGAAGAAGATGATGTGGGCATTACCCCAGAGAGATTTGAAGAAGGGAAATACTTCCTCTTTCCCAGATACTACCCCGCCCCCCCCACCAAGGGTAGTCAGGGCCTGCACTGGCACATCCCCATGGGCATACGGCCCTTGGCATGGAGTGAACACAATGTCTCAGGTCCTGGCTAGCCTAAGAGGAGGACAGGACTTCCTTCCCTGAGTCCCCTCCCCCCAACCTATACTGGGGTCCTGCTCTGAGGGGGCCTGTGCATTATCAATGCTGCCAGATTAAAGGTGAGGGGCCCCATTTTCATTCAAAACCCCATCCAACAGTCTTTTGGCTGATTCTGTATTTTGGAACCCAGGAAAGGCACTGCTGGCAGTACCCACTCCCCCTGGGCTGTCCCTCCTATTGTCCAGGGAGAAGGTGGGCAGCGGGGGTGGAAGGAGGACACAGACTGCAAAGGGGAGGGAATGGCAGAGGAAAAGTAGAGGAAAAGGACACATCCCTGCCTCCCCAGTCTCCCTCCAGGCACACACAGCGAATATGTGGACAGAAAAGAAAAGTCTGAGACAGTCTTTTGGGGCTCCCATCCCTGGCTCCTCTACTGATTGCTTCTAACTTCCCTGCCCCCACCTCATAAATTAAAACAAAATAAGAACTGTGGCTTTTCCACTCTGTTCCTATAGTAGGGCTGGGGGAGGTTGCCTGCTGAGCTCTGCAAACTCCGGTGGGCTGCAGGGGGCAGATTCGGGGATGGGGATGGAAATGAACAGATCTTAGGGGCAGCTTCCAGAGCAGGATGGTGATCTTGCTCAGGTCTCCTATCCCTCTTTCCCTCCAGCCTTCAGGATCCAAAACAGGAGAATGGGCGTGGCTTGAGGGGGGTGCTTCCCACGCCCCCTACTGGGGGAAGGAGGGAGGTCCTAAGGTAGAAGCAGGGCCTTGAGCATGGGGAAGGGGACTTCAACACTGGCACTGACTCCACCCCGCTCCCCACACCCAGGAGTGCCTCCCAGCCTACCCTACCTATCTGAATGGTGGAAAACAGCCCAGCCTTCCTGGGCACTGACCTAGTCACAACCTTCACCAGTGCAGTTTCTTCGTGTGTAAATGGAGATAATGTCCCTCTCCCAGGATGGTAGGGATTAAGATCTGTTAAGACAGAGATATTACATTCCCAGACACACAGTAGGTGTTCTGCAGAAGTTAGCATCCCGTTTTCTCCAACTGCCTCCTAGAAAGGGCCCGGGTCTGTTTCCACTGTCACAACAGTGGTACCATGGCAATGAGACAGCAATGACCACAAGCAGAACGTAGAGCTGAGCGCATTACGTCAATGATCTTGCCTAATCTCAGCCCTCTGAGGAAAGTTCTGGTAATATCCCTGCTCTACAGAGGAGGAATCATGCTCAGAGAGGTTATCAGACCTAAGTGGCAAAGCCTGAACTCAAACACTGTCTACTCCACAGCGCACCCTCATCCTCTATGGAATTCCTGGGGTAAGCAACGAAAGAGGCAGGTTTGCTTCCCCTCCAGCCTAGAGATAAGAATTAGAGACCCTCCCCTCTCTAAACACATAATCCACAGACCACTCTCCCTAAAACATCTTGTGCTCTAAGTCACCGCCTCCTCTAGCACACAAACAAGCTCACTGATAGCCCCTCCCCGGGTCTCATGTGATGCTCCCAAAACACACTCAACTCTCTAACCCCCTCACCCAATAAACACAGATCATTAACTCCTTTCCCAACACACACCCAGTCTTAACCCCCCACCCATAAAACACACAACCCTGACCCTCCCCACAATACACACGAACTCCAGCCCTCCACAGTAAATACTAGTCCTCAAAGACCGAACCCCCAGGGCTGATTTGGGCTGGGGGCATCCTATACTATCTCTGGGACCTCCCCCTCCGGCTCCTAGAGAGACTACAGCAGGACAAATACCCACCCCTCCCCACAGTGACCTGGAGAATATTTCTGTTGTTCCACAGGGTCTTGGAAGGGCACACCCCAGACACTCAAGGTTCAGCCTCCTCCAGGCCTGGGGAGAGGGCAGGGAGGAGGAGGAAGGCTGTCCCAACACCTCTGTTGGTGGAAGTGGGAGGAGGGCGCCTTATCAGTGAGGTTTCCTACAAAACGGTGGCAGAGAACCAGGCTGGTCATCGCTCCCTGCAGGAGCCGACCGAGGTCCACCTCTCCCAAGGCTGCCTGACTGCGGCACCAGCCCTCAGCAGAGAAGGCGAAGCTGCCTCCACGTCCCACACATGGGAAGTCTGATCTGTCTGTCATGCTTCACTACCCAGAGCTGAGGGCAGGCCCACCAACCCAGAAGCAGGGAGATGCCTCTGTCCCAGAAAAGGGCAAAATCAGGGAGAAGCTCAGAAGCTGAGGGTCTGGACAAGAAGAGAAGTTGTTTGTTTACTAGGAAGGGAAGAGGAGCAGGGAAGCCCACAGGCTCAGAGGGAGGGGGCAGGAAGGGGCATTGCCTAACCTGGGTGGGGAAAGCCAGCAAAGCCTCCACTTGCCCCAAATGTGGGCACTCCACCCTGGGGGAAAAGGTTACCAGGGTTGGAAGAGGGGAACCCGGAAGCTCTCCCCACCCACCTCTCAGAAAGAGGAAGACACTTGCAACATTCAGAGGCGGGCAAAGCATTTGCTCTTCCAGCACAAGACAAGACAAGGACAGGGGCCAGGCCCCCTCTCACCTCTGAGTCCAGGTGGGCAGTGTGATGGGGCTCTGTGCCCATCACCTGGGTAAGGACACTCTGTCCACCCGTACTTGGCTATGTCCCTCTCAACTTCTCCCCCCTTAAAAATCCCACCCTGTCAGGACGCAGATGCTCCAGAGACCCAAGTTGAAAATATGAACCCCAGGCCCTGCAGATGCAGCAACTGCCCCATACAGACACTAGGCACAGCCACACCCACCTACTCCGCAGCAACCCTGAACCCAGAGACTGGCCTCTCCATCACTTGGCACAGACTGGACAGCCAGGCCAGAATCAGGTTCCTGACTCCAAGGTCACGATGCCACCCGCCTCACATCCTACGTGAGGAGGACAGGAGAGGGAGGAAACGGGACGGAGGTGTGAGAAGGGGTGGCAGTGGAAACTGAGGCAGTACCTGACTGCCGGCTTGCCCTGGGGCTTAAAGGGCAGGGGCTGAAAGGAGCACAGACATTGAGCCCCTGCTTTTAGGGGTGGATTGGGTCTGGAGGGAGGGGAGCATGGTGGAGCCAGAGGAGGCAATCCAGGAAGCAGTGGTGGCCGTGGGCAGACAGCCAGTGCGGGCAGCGAGGCGCCCAGCCAGGGCCTGCCCCAGGGACAAAGCGACTCTCTGGCTCTGGGGAGAGTGTGCTGCCCCCACACTGAAAAGGGGGCACTGACCCAGCCCAGCCAGTAACACAGGGTAGCAGTGCTAGGCAGCTAGCCATCGACCGTGGGCGGGGCAGTGGGTGCACGGGGCAGGGTGTTCAGTCCCTGCCCGCCAGGAGAGGTGGGACATGTTTTCCAAGTCAGCAGCTGACCAACCAGCCTACCAGTCCATGGCCTGTTCTGCTGCTTCCACCCACTCCAGCCCCAGGCCAGGCCCCGGCTCCCTCCTTTCCCCCCCAGCCCTGGCCTGGAGCCCAGCTGGGCCCTGGGGGCCAGAGTTACTGTAAGCGGCCTGGCAGGCCTAAGGCCTAGACTCTGCCAGCTGGCCATAGCCATCGCCACCTCCCACTACCTGGCTCGGCCAGCCAGGGAAGGGTACTGAGACCCCCGCCCAGCTAACAGGCAACCCCCATGACAGAGGGCAGAGGCAGAGGGAAAACACTGGCCTTGCCAAGAGTGTGCATGTATCCACAGCCAGAGGCCAGGCTCAGCGCCCCTCCTGGGACACCGGCCCTATCTACCAGCAGGCTGCTCACAGGTCCCTCCCTCCCATCCTCCCCACGGGGTGGAGCTGGTAGTGGGAGGGGGGTTCCAGCAGTCTGCCCCTCTCTCCTCCTCCAAGCCCTTTCCCTCAGAGGCACTGGATGGGGTGGGGCGTAGGTGGGTGCCGCTCTCAGTAGAACTGCCATTTCCACCAAATGTCGAGAGGTTTGTTTACCCGCCTCCAGCCTCGGTGTCCAGTCCTTGGAGCTATTTATAAGGCCCTCAACGGCAGAGCACAGGAGAGGGCCCGGGGGCACCACAGAACAGCATTGTTTCATGTCTCCCTCTGCTGCCCCCAACATCAAACCACCACCACGTGATCAACCTACAAGCCTTTCATCCTTGGACCCCCCCAAACGGATGGCTTGTCCTGAGAAGACCTTGCCACTGCTGCAGAACAGATGTACCCAGAGGCCAAGCCCCAGGCCTGCCGCCCTCCCCCGCCCGCCCACTGAGCCGCCCACCACCTCACTTACTGGCTGGGGAGGGCGTGCTGTAGCCGCTGACTGGAAGCTGGTGCTGGAGAGTGGTCAGAGCGCCTGGTGGGGAGAGTCCACCCAGCATAGGGGGGAAGAAGAAGGCGTAGGGGGGCACCGGGTACCCATTAAGGTGCCCTCCCCCAGGTGTTGGGCAGGAGCTGCTGTTGCTGGCCATGCCAAGCAGCCACAGTCAGAAGGGTAGTCAGACAGTCTGGCAGAGGCTTTGGTGGGCTTCAGGCTGCCCCTCCTCGGGGCATGGGGCCTGGGCCCAGAGGGGGTTTGGGTGGTCAGCCCACCCCCTCTTCTGTCCTGGAGCTGCTGTCCAAGGCTAGCAGGCTAATCTCAGCCTTCTGGAGCCCCCACACTAGCTGGGGGCCAGGTGGTTGGGGCTCGTCCCAAGAGCCGTCCTTTGATCAAGTAGTCCTGTGAGCTGGCGCTTTCCTGGGAAGGTCCCGAGCAGGCCTTCAGGACACCGAAAAGGATGCCTCTCCTAGACAGGCCCCGATGAGGCGGCTGGCGGGGCCCATATCCTGTGATGCTGCAGAAAGAGGAAAGACAGGTGAGTGGGCACTGAGGAGCGGGCACACGGGCATTCCCCGTGGAGCTCCCCAACCTGGGCGGCCGGAGATTTTCCCGTGGCACCCAGCTGAGCAGACAGCTGGCACCATGCCTGTCTGGCAGAGACAGGCTGGGACCAGGGCCCAGACACTGCTGGGGGTAGCAGGACAGCACAGCCAGGCTGGGAAGACGGGGACAGAGTCCAGAGCCGAGGAGGGCCTCTCACCCACAATCCTGAGGGGAAAGGGTCCACCGTGGCACCCCAAAGGTTTGCTGCCGCAGAGGCTGCAGGCAGCTGGCCCTCCTTCCCCCAGAGCGGGTTACCTGAGGTCAAAATGCAGAGAATGTGTGTGCTGGAGGGGGGTAGGGAGGGGGAGGAAAAGCCGCTTCCCTAAAGCATTGGCACTTCTCAGAAAAATGACTCCTAAGCCAGGGGGCCCTTCTTACACCACTTCCCCCCAAAATCCAAGCCCCAGCACCCCACATGGGATTGTTCCACAGGCCAGGGGAGGAGGCCTGTTCACATACATGAAAATAGGGAAATGGGAACTGAAGACTCCTGGGCATCACCCCCAGTGTTTTCACAGCATGATAGGCTAGGGGTGGGCAGTGTGTAAAAAGGGCAGGGACTGTCCAGGATGGACACTACCTACCCCACCTCTGGCATTGAAGGGGTGAGGGAGATTGATACTCTGTCTGCAGAAGCAGTACTCCTGGAGGGGATGGGAGGTGGGCTGGAGATGAAAGGCCAGATGCCCCCCACCAGTGTGTACGCAGATCCACACCCTGTTTGAACAGCTGGGACCAGAGGACATGCACAGATAACACCATGGGGTAGAGAGAGACAGATGAACCCAGAGACTCCAGTGAGATGAACAACAAAGAGACAGATAGAAAAAGAGAAGATCTACAAGAGAATGCTTCAAATCCATTTGAGCTACAGGAAGATATACATAGATAAATGCATGTAAACACATGTATTTATATATGACTATATACACATATGCATATACATGAAAGACAAAAGAAAACAGATAAAAAGAAACCTGGCCAATCAAAACCACAATGAGATACCACTTCACATCCACTAACATGACTATAATAAAAAAGACTGATAATAACAAGTGTTGGCAAGGATGTGGAAAAATTGGAACCCTCATAACATTGTTGGTGGGAATGTAAACTAGAACAGCTGCTTCTGAAAACAGTCTGGCAGTTCCTCAAAAGGTTAAACACACAGTTATCCTATAATGACCCAGCATTTCACTCCTAGGTATCTGCCCAAGTGATATGAAAACAAAAGTCCACGCAAAAATGCATACACAGATGTCTATACAAGCATTATTCATAATAGCCAAAAAGTGGACCCAAATGTCCATCAACTGATAAATGAAAAAATAAAATGCTGTGTATCCATACAATGGAAGATTACTCTGCCACAAAAAAGGAACAAAGTACTGATACACACTACGGCATGGCTAAACCTTGAAAATATTACACTAGTTCTACAAGACCACACCGTGTACGACTCCAGTGGTACGCAAAGTCCAGAAGCAGCAGCCCACAGAGACAGAACGTAGATTGTTGTTGCCAGGGGCTGGGGCGTGGGTTTGAGGGAAACGGGAAGTGGCTGCTGAGAGGTATGGGGGCTCTTTGTGGCCTGATGAAAGTTTTCTAAACTTGACGGTGGTGATAGTTGCACAACTCTGTGAATATTCTAAAGCCATTCAATTGTACACTTTGATGGATGAACTTTATGATGTATGAATTAGCTCTCCATAAAGCTGTTAAAATGAAGAAAGAGAGAGAGAGAAGAGAGGAAGGGAAAAGAAAAGAAATAGGGCCACAGAGACCCAAAATACAGACTGCCTCCCTTTCCGACCCATTCCAGCCCCTTCCACCCAAGCTCAGGCCATACTGAGCTCCAAGCTCCCCAGCTGCAGGCTCAGACCTGGAGTCCAGCAGACCAGCATTTGGCCAAGGACCATGCCTGGGAAGGGGGATTCTTGCCCAGGACACCATGGACCAGGCCAGGACTTCTGGGCCAGCCAGCCAGGCTGTGCAGGACTGAGGGAGGGGAAGTGGGGATAGATACTTGTTAGGGAGGGGTCAGCTCCCCCAGGAGTGAAATCTGGACCTTGTTAATGGCGATGGTTTGTACTGTTACTAATTATGACAATCAACCTTTCTCCTTACTCCTGAATGAGGTGCCCCCTTCCCTCCCCAGGCCCCTGCAGATTCCCTCCCAGGCTGAGAGGGGTGATGTCAGAGACATAGGGGCCCTACCCACTGAGACAGCTGCTGCCCTGGGCCCCCCACACCCCTGTGGGGCCCCACACAACGGAACTCAAGCTGGGAGAGCCAAGCAAGGCGAGGGAGGGGCTTGGCTGAGCCTCATGAGCATTGACAGACCATCACACACACACACACACACACACACACACACACACACACACACGTAGAAAGTCATGTACTCAGGTCTATGAAAAGCGTACGGGTGGGCAAGAGCACACTTGCACACCCAGCCTGTGTGTGTGTGCGGACACGCACAGGAGGAGAAGGAAACTGGAGATAATCATCTCTCCACACCTGGGCTCCACCACACAAAGAACACACTTCAGGGCTTGTGTGCCCCAGGACACAGCTCCCCGCAGACACATAACCACAGCCCCACAGTCTCCCAAGCTCACACAGTCAGGCTGGCCTCTGTACCTGCCTGCCTGGGGGCCCAGCGCCCCACACGCACACCCAGGTCCCCAAACCCACAGAGAGGTACCCTCTGAGGGCATACTCCACGTCAGCCATGTCCAACCTGCAGCTCAGGATGGCTTTGAAGGAGGGCAGCCCAACACAAATTCTTAAAACGCTGAGACTTTTTTGTGACCCTTTTTTTTTTTCCAGCTCATCAACTATCGTTAATGTATTTCAGGTGTGGCCGAGGACAATTCTTCTTTCATTATGGCCCAGGGAAGCCACAAGGTTGGACACTCTAGGTGATTCGCATCCATACAGGAGCCTGCCTCCTTGAGGTGAGGTCCAGAAAATCATTCACTCTAGACCCCAGGCATCCAGACCCAGCTTTGAGGGGCTGGGGTAGATTCAGTCACTCCAGTTTGGACCCTCTGGAGCCTACCACTGCCCCCAGAGGAAAGATAACTACAGCCACTTTAGGAACTCAACTCTGCCCCTGAGGAGTTTGAAACTGGACCAGACTTCAACCCTCCCCGCCATAGATACACACCCTGGAGAGAGTCAGAAGGCCCTCCCGCTGCGATCTGAGCCTCACTTGGCCTAACCTAGCTCAGCCTGCAAACTTTGGTGCCAAGTTACTCAGCCCCCAGGGGAGGGCCTTTCAGAGGGGGAGGGGGTAAAGGTCACAGGTATGGGCCAAGTGCCAGGCTGGCGAGGGAACAGGGATGGGCAAGGGCAGGGATGATGGGGACAGAGCCAAAAAAGCTCAGACTCTGCCTCAGAAGGTACCCCTGCAGCCACGAACCTTGAGGAGACGAGGAGACGCCCGGGTCTTGGCCCCCTGCACCCAGGGGTGGAGAAGACACTGTCAGAGAATCGAAACCAAAAGAAAGGGAAAACAAACTACCCACATCCAACCTCCACCCTGTGCCTGCCACCTCCACTGGCCATGGGCACCCTCCCCCGAGGGAGAGAAAACCACAGGCCCACACCTCCTGTACACTGAGCCCAGCCTCGGCTAAGCAGAAAGAGGGCGGGGGCTAGAGTGCCTGCTACTAGCCACACACACCCCCACCCAACCGCTGGGGCCTCCCTCACCCTGAAAAGGTGCCAGAATCCCTTCCCAAGGTCAGGTGTCCCCAGCCACCCATTCGTTGTATTCCCCAGAGTCACACACCCAAAGGAAAGGCAGGAGCCAGCTGAGCCTCAAAGATGGTAGAAAGAACCAGAGGTTTGAAGGGTCAAATCTCAGCGCTGCCACTCTGGGTGACCTTAGGCAAGTCACTTAACCTCTCTAAGCATCTGTTTACTCGTCTGTGAACTGCCTACCTCAACAACTTGGTTGTGTGATTTCAGAGATAAAAGTCCTGGAAAGCACCTAGAACAGCGTCTGGCACACAAGAGGTGCTGGGCCACTGGGTCCCCGCCCTCCCTGTGCCTCTCAGCACGCCCAGTGCCTCCCTGGGCAGGTTGTCTGCTCTCCCTTCCCTCTCCTCAACCTGCACTAGCGTCTGCAGGCAGGGCTGGGCAGGAGAATTACCCTATTTCCAGGGTCTGCTTCCCCTAGACCGAGGAGAGGGATGTGGGGAGAGGGATATGCGGGGTGTGGGTGGAGGCCCGACCACAGCCTTCTCCCAAATTCCCTTCTTTCATTTCACAAACCAAAAAAGGGAAACCTTGGGATTTGGGGAGGGGAAGAGAGGAAGAGAAATTGACCATTTCCTCCCCTACCCTTAGGGGAGGGGAGCCAGGGGTCCCCAAACCCAGCTGGCCCAGCCCCTCTTCATTCACTCTATCCTCTCCGCCCCCACAACAATGGCTTCCAAGGAACAGAAGTCAGGCAGTCTGGAGGGGCTGAGAGAAGGAAACCAGGATTGGGGAGCTTAAAAGAAGGGGAGACCAGGGGTTTTCCTAAGCATTCTAGACAGTCAATGAATCATATGCAAATGACACCCAAAGCTCAAGCTCAACTTGTGGGGGATGGGGATGGGGACTCCAGCCCTGGCAGAAACGAAGACCTGGCCTGTTTGGACCCTACCCTACCAGAAGCAGGGCAGGGCGGGACCGGCAGATTTCAAACCAGAATAGTGGACTGGACCTATTTATAAACTTTCCAGGAAAAAACGCTCACACTCACACTCACACACACACACACACACACACACACACACACACACACACGAAGCCACAAGTTCTCTCTTCCCCCGTGCTCCTCAGACCCTTGGGCATAGGTTGAGAAGCAGTGGTGACCACTAGTCCCTTTTTCCAGGGGTCTCTCTGGCTAAGGCTCTCACCCCTCTCCTCCCCAGCAAGCCCACAATCCAGCCACTCTGTTTACCTTCTGCTCACCAGTGTCTGGGCTGCAGGAAGTGGGCAAGGCCAGCCTTTGAAAGAGAGCCCACCACCACCAAGAGGGTGTGAGAAGGATCACCTGAGAGAGGCTGGGACAGGTAGAGGTCACCTCTTCCCCACTGGCCCTGCAGAACCCCAGGCTTGCTTTGCTGGGGCTAGGACTTGTTTGAAAACTGGCCCCAAGTAAGTGCAGGCCCTGAGCACGTCCTTGGAGGGGCATGGGAAGGGATGAAGTCCAGCATCTTCCTCTGAATGCTGCAGTGCCTAGTCCCAGGGGAGCGGGTCTGAGGTCTCCCCAGTTTGCGCCCCACCCTATCCAACTTTCTGCCCCCAGCAATCCAGAGCTGACCTCCACAGGCCAGTCTCAGCAGAGACTAAATACCAGGCAAAAAGGGTAACTGGACAGGCCAGGTTCTAGGAAGAGGAAATGAAGGTCTCTGCTGGGCAGGGCAGTGCCCCCAGCTCCTGCACCTCCAGGGACTGTACCCCAGAGTCCCATGGGAGCTGTGCTCAGGACCTCTGAAGCCCAGTGTGACTGAGGGCCCCTCCCCAGCACCAGAGCTGCAGTTTCCCACTCTCAGAACAGAGAGTAGGTGAAAGGGCAGGGGGCAGCCCAGGCCTCAAGGAGAGGGAGCAGCCCTGGGGAAGGAAGAAAACAGGAAGAGGAAGAGATGAGCCTGCTCAGGCCACAGACCGACCACAGGAGTGTGTGGACCAAACAAAAGCAGCTCTGTCCGGGTGGGGGGACCACAGGGGCACAAACAAAAGAGGACCCTCCCCCCAGTGTGGAAACCCCCGTCCTCACATTCAGCCTGGCATGGGGCTTCCCCCACCCTTACCTTGGCAGCTGCCCCCTCACCACTATCTCCCAAACTGCACAACTTTTCTCACAATGGGGAGGGGTGCTGCATGGATGGAGCACACAAGAAGTGTGAGCATGCATGTGTGTGTGCATGTGTGTGAGTGTGTGTGTAAGACTACAGCAATAAACCCCCACCCCATCCCTTCAACTGCTCCAACCCTGAGACTGCCCCATTCTGAATCCTAGGGCAGGCAGGCAGAAGGACACGGTGCTACCAGCCCCCTCCCAGCCAGCATCCCTCCTTGGGGACCCAGGGAAGCCGGGAACGCCCCCCACACACACACACCTCAGGATATCCTTTTGGCTCTGACCCCAGACCAGGCCTGAGTCAGACTCTGCCCTGCCCCATAACCCCCCTTCCATCGACCCCTCAGTAACTTCCTACTCCACACTCGCCTACTCAGTTAGGGCTAGAACTAGGGGGAATCTCTTCCCTTCTCTGTCCCAGCGAAGAGAGAAGCCCACAAGGGGGTGGGGAGAATGGGTCACAAAGTCCTATGGTCAGCCCCTTAACCCTATCAGACCTGAGGCCCTGAACCTAACTGTCCCCTAACCCGGGCTCCTGAGCATTAAAGAGAAAAAACCAACATGATACAGAAAAATGTTAGTTACACGCAAACAAGTGGTTAGAATAAGATGGAACTTGGAGACATTTTTTCACGTACTAGGCAAAGTACCGAAAAATTAGGTACAGCGGTGTAGCGGCAGATTCGGAAATGACCGAAAAATCGGTATAGCGGTCTGGTAGGGTTAAGCACAGGGCCTGAAGGACCAGGGAGAAGCTAGTACAGGCTGTGTGTGTAGGGCACCACCTCCCCACCCCTCAAAACACACACTCAACCAGGGATCCTGCCCAGAGCACCTCCCCACTCTAGCCTGAATCCCAAGAAGCCACAGAAACACTCTAGGAAAGGTAGTTTCCATGAGAACACAGGATGGGAGAAGTCTCCAAAAGTAAAAGGAGACATGAACTGGCATCTTTACCAGACAGAGGGACCCAGGCTAGAGGGCACAGGGTCTGCTGCAGTCAGACTCACACAGTCAACCACAGTCAAGCACAGCCAGATGCTGTCACAGTCTCCCCAACGCTCGTCTGAGTAGGTGGTTGTGACTCCTACCCACAGACAGAAGTCTGGGGGCCCTGGGGGATCTGGGACATCAGAGACCACACACACACTCAGTCTGAAACGGCCCCCTAGGCAGGTCCCCCAAGTGCCCCCCTAATTGTGGGCCTAGGGGGAGGGGCAGTTCCCTCCCCACAAGAACCAGGGTAGTGCCCACTGCGGCCATCTCCATGGCAACCAACAACAAACATCCCGGGAACCACAGTGGGACAGGAAGTGACAGCCACGTGACAGGAAGACTTTTTTTTCAGTGTGTGGGGAGTGATGAAGATTAAGCAGCCCCTGGGAAATCAGCTGTCCCCTAAGATTCCCCCACTTAGAGGTGGAGGAAAGGGGGGCAGCTGGGAGTCTGGCCACCCCCCACTGCAGTGTGCACGGTTAGTCGAAGGGCTGACGGGCCCTCCCTTCTCGCCTGCCACTCACGGTTCCCCACCTCAGTCCTCCTCCCCTCCACTTCCTGCCGTGACTGGAGATCAGAGAACTCCCCACCGCAGCTTCCCCTTCTCAAGTCTCAATTCCTGGGCTGAAGGTTTCACTGTGGGGCAAGGGACAGATAGAAGGAGGGCTAGGGACCTGCAGTAGGACCCAGGGGACAGAGGTTCCAGGGGAGGGGCGAGGAGGAAGCCACTCCAAGGTAGGTGTGTATATACAGGCACATAGCGAGTGGGTCATGGTGACACATTGTTGGGCACAGTGACACACAGAGACTGCCTGACCTCAGGCAGCTCTGGGGGAAGGGAGCAGAGCCATTGGATCTAGCCCCATGGGACCCGCTCTGGTGCTGTCTGGAGCCTCTTGGCTAATTCCAGGCACCTACTGGCCTCCAGGCAGACAAGGTCCCAGCTGTGCCCAGCTGCTTCTCCCCTGCCTTTTGTGCTGAGGAATCCCCCTCCCTGCTCCAAGGTGCCCGCCCAGACGAGGGCACCTTGGCCAGAGGTGGGGGGAATGGAACCTCCCTCCACCCCCTCCCCTTCTCTGCAGATGTCCCAGACTATATTTAGCTCAAACCGGGCGGCCAGCCAGACCCAGACTCCCCACTGGCCTGGAGCTGAGCTCCCAGTTTTTATGCAATTAAAACATTAACAGAGAACCACCCCCCTCCACACACCCCCATGCCCCCAAGCCCTGCCAGAGCAGCAAAGCTCAGAAAACTTGAACAAGGGCATCCCAGCTCTGCAGCCATTGCAGGGGTTGGGGGTTACTGAGCAAATAGCAATAAACTCATCCCCTTGCCCACCTCCCATGCCCCGCCCCCATAGGCAGGATGGGGACATCATCCATGAGATTAGGCTGACACTTGGAAGGGGTCAGGCTTTCCTTATTCTGGAAAGGGAAAGGCATATCCAGTGGGGGGAGGGGGGGCAGGGGCTGCAGAAATTCCACCTGTCATTTTGCAGCCCCCTCCCAGGCCAGCTCCAGTTACAGGGATGGGGGTTGGCAACAGGTGCTGGCCAGGCTGGCAGCAGTCTAATCCTCCCACCCGCCCCCCCAGGCTGACAGTGGTGCCTAGAGGTCCCAGCAGGGGCCCTGGCAGGCAGGATGCTTGCTAGGTGAAAGGAGACATTGCTGCCAGGTGGCAGGTGGGGGGCAGCCCACAGCCTTTTGTAAGACCTGCCACCATCCCCACCCCACCCCCGACCATTCTATGATGTGTTGTTGGAGGGTCTGAGGAAGCCAAAGAAACCTCAGTTCCATAGCGCCTATTTCATTTCTCCATCATGCCAGGCAGGCGGGCTAGAGTGTGGGAGGTCTGTCTGCCTGCCTCTTCCTCCTCCTCCTCTCCAAATTCCAGGAACAGGCAAGGGAGGCTCCAGTTGCAGAGAGAGGGAGAGCAAGCAGGCAGTCCCAGCTTGGGGGGGGGGGGGGGGGGGGGGGGGGGGGGGGGGGGGGGGGGGGGGGGGGGGCGGGGACTGGCGCGGGAGGCAAGATCCAGACGGAGCAAGAGACACCCACACCAGAGCCAGACTAGGGACAGCCACACCGATGCTGACACATTCTCACACTCTGGGCCTGATCTCTGCATGCCGCCCACCCTGCAGGGACACCCAGACACCCTCAGCCAATTCTGCCAATCTCCAGAACACTCCCTGGACACATGTGGAGATCCAAGCCATTGCCCCCATCCCACATCCCCCCACAAGCCCTGTAGGCTCCAGACAGCAGCCAGAGGGTGGAAAGTGGAAGGGCGGGAGGAAAGACAGCAGGCAGCAGGGAGGATGTGCAGCCAAAGCCCTGGAAGCTGAAGTATCAGTTGCCATACTCCTTTCCCAAAACTCAGTAAGTCAAGACAACTCTGATCATCTGGCCAGGGCCTCTGCCAGCTTCCCACACTCCCAAAACCACTATGACCAGAAAGGGGTGTGGGCTGCTGGGCAAGTGGACATAACCCCGTTTATTTGTCACAGGGATAGGATTACCTCTCCCAGATGCCCCTCACCCCAGATCCCAGACAGTGCTGACAAACAGACCCCACAGAGGCCCAAACACATTCATCCCTCCAACCCAGCCTAGACCGTACCCTGCCGCCCAGAGGACAAGGAACTGGGCACTGAGGTTTGTTTTGGGGCAGGCCCCATCCTCGTACCACACAGTTATGAGGACCACCCCCATGTAAGACCCTAGAGCCTGAGCAAGGAGTGGCCTGGGAGGAAAGACCCCAGAGGGCACAGCAACTTCCAAGACCAAATGATTTCAGGGAAGAGGAACTAATTAACTGGGATCTGGGTTAATGCCCCCAAAACAGACCTGAAGGGCCATTCACACAATGTCCTCTCCCCCACACTAGACAGGGTGGCAGGAACCACGTCATGGCACATGTGGGTGACTATGCCCAGCAGGGGAGGCATGGGGGTGATCAGGATGGTGCTGCCCACAGCTAGCTTCCTGCCAGGCTGCCACATGGTTGGGAGTAGGAGGGGGACCAGAGAGGTGTCCCAGAGCGGTAGTACGAGCATTTAGGGTAAAACTGAAGAACAGAGATTTAGGAGCTATAGGAGGAGGTGGCCAGGATTAAGCTGTTCCAAGCCCAGGGTCTTCTCAGAACTGCCAATACCTCTGCACTGCCCTCACCAGTCTAGTGGGGAAACTCCTGTGGTGACCACTTCATGCATGCTCACTCACACCCTCAAAATCCCCCAAATCCAAGATCCTCAGCTCCCAAGGGGCCTACTCAAGTCTGACCTCAATGACTGTTCTGTCTCAGGACCCACATGGCCTGGATTCCCAGGCAGAAGTGATGTCCTAGCCCCTTCCTGTGCACCAACCAACAACATCTTTTACAGCCACAAAGTCCCTGACTCCACAAGCACCACCCCACTTCTTCCAGCTCCAAATATTCTTCCTCTTGTTCCCTCCCCCAGACTCATCTCCACCCCCCACAGGGGAAGCCCCAAGGCTCCAAGCCACCCCCACTCCAACCTGGGGCTTCCCCAGCCCTCCCCATCAAGTGCAGGCCCTGGAGGAGTTTGGGGCCTGAGCCCCAGTTTCCTAGCAAAACCTGGTGTTTTTATTGAACTATTTCCCCAGAACAACCTTGTCCTATGAGCACTGCAGCCAGAGAAGGGGACAAGAGACTTCCCTGACTCTCCTAACCATGAAACGGAGGAGGGGATGGATGGTGGTCAGCAGCAGAAGTGAGGGTTGGGGGATGCAGCAGGGCACGGGGGAGTGGGGAAGTATTCTCAGGAACCAGTCCCTTGGAGAACAGATACATACACACACATGCACACGGCCCACAGGCAGAAGGCAATCTAGTCACAGAAGAGGGAGGCTGCACCAGGTGGGGGCAAGGGCACCCCTCTACACCAGCGCATTGGGCACATTATCCAAGATAGAATAGATGGTGAAACAATGTCTCCAAAGCTGGGGGGCCTTGGTTTTGGTCTGATTTCCATAAGAGTTGGTCACATCCCCAGCCTAGCACTCTGGGGGCCCATCCCCCTTCCCATGGAGCATCCTGACAATAGGGCCATGCCAAAGAGAGGGGGCAGAGCCAAGCTTATTTTCCAGTGTCCCCTCCCACATACACATCTGGCAAGCATCTTCCCCACCTCGTGGGTGGCACCAGGTCCCAGACACCCTCAGCAAAGCAAAGATGACCAGTCTATTTCATCCTCCTCTCTCCCCCAAAAGCTTCCACAACCCCATGGTAGCACCAGACCCAGAGACATCCCTCCCCCGACTGAGTGCCCTGGCTCCCACACTCAATTCTGACAGCTCCTCTCACTCCATGGGGGACACCAGCTGAGCGGGCCCCGCCCCCCCCCCAGCAGGCTGCCTCTGGTGGGGGTGGGCCCCCGGACTGATTCTCCCCAAACCACAGTGCGGCTCAGATAACAGGAGAGAAAGAAGGAGGGGGCTAGTCCGTTGGGCATCCGATCTCTCCCCAAACAGGTTTGAAAGTCTTTGTTTTGCTTGTTTTTGATGAGAAAAGAGAGAAAGCAAGGATTCCCAGCGGCGATTCTGCCACAGCTCCGGCGCAGGGGACACGCGCGGCAGACCGACCCAGACGCCTCACGGCTGCGCGCGAAGACACAGGAGCAGACAGACGCACAGACGGGGCACCCCCACACTAGGCACGGAAGCGACGGGCTGGGAAGCCCAGGAAACCCCGGGTTCCCCTCGGAACCCGCCAGGCACCCGGTCCCCGCCCGCAGCTCCTATCAGGAGCAGACTGAGGGCCCCCATGCCTGCAGGAGCCCAGGGCTCTCCAAAATCCCCAAGGGAGAGGTTACCTCACAGTGGGGGGACGCAATCCGTCCGGGCGCCTACAAGCGCAGCGTCTGCCCTGACTCTGCGCCTTGGTGTTTCTCGGCGTCAGGGGTGTGGGATCCCAGGAGAGGAGCCGTCTGAGGGGCCGTCTGGGGGGCCGCGGCTCAGGGGCGCGGGGCGAAGGCAGCGGCCATGGCGAGTCACGTGCAGAGGCTGAAACTTTACCCGGAGCCCCAGACTTAGGGGGGCGGAGGGTACAGAGCAGGGTAGGAGGCCCTCTCCCTCAGGCCCGCCTCTGTCCGCCCACCGACCAATCACAAGTCAGGGGCGGGCCCACAGGCTCGCCCTTAATACAGCCAGGACAGGGCGAGTCTTAAAGGAGCCTTGCCTAGCCGAAGGCTAGACCGTGGGAATCTGGGAGAATCCCTCCCTCTGCCCCAAAAGGAGAGAGTTTCAGAGCGAGGAGGAGCTGAAGTTCAACGGAAAGAATGGAAAGAGGACTCCATGGAGAACGGACTGCAACGTGTGGTGGTATCACACTCCCTTCCCACAAACACCTACCTACACCTAAACTTGGGAAAAGAGGCGGCATCATAATATGGAAGTGAATTCAGTGTCTCCGGCCCTGGCTGTCAAGCCCTTTACTCCCATAATTAAATCCTCCTCCAGGGACAGGCCGGAGCTGAGAGCTGTGTGACCTTAAACAAGTCGCTTTTTCTGAATCTTAATTTTATCAACTGAAAAAAATAAAAGTACAACAGTAGGAACACCTCCCTCAAGTACATTCCTCTCCTCTTCCCCCAAACACCTCTCCAGCTCGAGTGGGTTGGAGGAACTGTGGCCCAACCTATACCCCCTCAGCAGCGCCCCCACAAGTAGCCTTCTCCCTCAAAGGGCAGCAACTCTTGGACCTTCCAGGAGCTAAGCAGGGGACACCCAGGAGCACCCCTCCATACTAGAGGGCTCTAGGACTCAAGCTTCTCTCTCCTGGCCCAGACTAGAGGAACCAGGAAAGCGGGGCAAGATCTGAATCACTCTCCCGCTGCAGAGACCCCAGTCCCCAACACAGTCACAGGCTCCCTCCTAGCCTGCTGCTCCTTTTGGGAGGTTCTTGTCCTCACCTCTAGCAATCTACTGGGGAGTAGGCAGAAAGTGGAATCACTGGGGAACAACCTCCCCCACTTCACCCCCACACCCCCGTTCCCAGTCAGAGAAGTGGCCACAAGTGCCCCCACTGGACTTCCCACTGGAAAGGGAAGTGTCACACTCCCAGGCCTCCACCCCAGTAAAGAGACTCAGCCTGAACAGGCTGGCAGAGCACTCAAACCCACTGGTCAGAGAGCCCCCAGCTTTACAGGCAAGGAACCAGAGGCTGAGAGCAGACACAGGTTTTGTCCACTGTTGCACTGGTCTAGAATTGAGGTATCCCATTGTCTCCCTCCAGCTTTAGCCTCCAACATTGGTAAGACAGGACAAGCCAGGTCTGTGAGATGCTCTGCCCTGAAGTCCGGCGCAGAGGAAAGGTGTCCAGGCAGCGCCGGGCAGCGCTTCCCCAGGTCCCTTCCCGCCTGCTGGGCCCGGCTGTCTCCCGCGCGTCTGGATTTTCGTCTACTAGTGTGAACCACCCGCCCAGCCCCTCCTGCCTGTCCTGTCCAGATCTATCCGCAAACATGCGCTCAGCCGGCAGGAATGCGCCAATGGCTCCCAGATGTGGACGCAGACGCTTAACCCCTTCCCCCCCAGTCCCCCCAACCAAAGGCCTTCGCCCAGCCAGCAGCAGGGGGCGCCGCCCGGATGAGGGACCAACCTGGGAGAGGACTCTGCGTCAGCCACCTCCAGCCCGCACAGGCTCCCCCTGGCCTAGATTCTACCAGTCTTCCTTCCAGCTGAGGCCAGAGAGGAAGGATCATGCACACAAAAATGCAAGTGTGCATAAACACAGGTACTGCCTCCCACCAGAGTGGCCTTTACATACACCTGCCAGGACACGGGGTCAGGTACACTCGTGCACACCAAGAGTCGGGTGTGTAAATGTACCCCCAGGACATCCATATTAGCACACCCACGTGCACATTCAGAGCACACATGTGTACACCACCATGTGCACACTCAGGGTACACAGGTATGCACATCCATGAGCACACAGAACAAGCACACACAAAAGACAGGTATTTGTGCTCACACAAGGGCATGAAGCCGAGGGTGGGACACACTCAGGAATAGACATAGCAGTAGGCCATGTGCAGTGCAGATGAGGGAAGAAATTCATGCACCCACTAACCTGCTTCCCACACGGAATCACACACTCATGCTCACAAGATTGGCATCCATGTGAACAAGCACACAGCCATCACACCTTTGGGGCACTGCCCCCCTGCCCAGGCACCCAGTACTGCTTGTCCAAAATAGCCCTCCTCAGGCTTGACTCCAGGAGGCAGGAGAGGTCCCAGGTGGGAAGCCTGGAGTCCAAACTACAGCAGCAGCTGCACTCCAGCTGTGCTGGAACCATAACAGGGCCTACCCCCACCCCATCCTCCAAGGACCTGCAGGGACAGGGAAGAGTGCAGGACGCAGCACAAGATTAGCTGAAGGGGGAAAGCCACAGGCCCAGGGGCTCCTCATGCCTTAGGAAGGACACCCCTTCTTGGAGTCTACCTTTCCCCTCCTGCACCCAGAAGGGCTAGGGGAGGAGCCTGAACCGCTTGTTTCCCAAGATGGATTAGTCTCCAAACTAGAGGAAACCAGAACCCTGATAGGTGCAAGGGCAGTGATAGCCCCCAGCAGTCCAAGTAGATACAAAATAGCTCTGAGACACCACAGGAGGGCCCACACTTCTAGCAAAACAAGTCCTCCCTTTCACAACCTCTGGGAACTCCTAGAGAATCCCATCATTGGTCATCCAACAGAGGCTGGACAGCACTGCCCCTCCAAGACCACCTGGATGTCTGCTGAAACAGAAGCCAGCTTCAACTGACTCCTCTTCTCCTCTCCAGCCTCCCAATTTGTCCCCAAAGGAGCTCCTCCCACAAGCACCCTCCTGACCCCACTCCATGTGATTCTCACAATCCAGAAGAGTAAGTAATCTGGGTCAGGGCTCCTGCTTTCATTGTATAGATGAGGAAACTGTTTTGCCCAAGGTCATACAGCTTGTCAATGGCAGAGCTAAGATTCAAACCCACAGTCCTAGCCTTAATTTCCCTCCTTTACTCTAAATCAAACATATTTGCACACGGTATCCTGCCGCCTCTTCCTTTACCCGCTCCACGGAGCACATGGGGGAAGCATCATCCTTGCCTGGCTCTGTAGGTCTGTGGGTGGGGCCAGGACATGGCAGAGAGAGATCAGAGAAGACACTGGGGCTACACACAGGGCCCCTGAACCCCACCCCAAGCATGGTGCCCACCTGCCCAGCAGGCACAGCCGGGTGACTCAGCTGCATCCGGGGGAGATGCCAGGGCAGTGACTCACCTACCGAGAAGAGCAGAGCCTGGCTCCTTGCCAGCCCTACGACAGAAGTGACTTAGTCACCAAGACTGTGATGCCCAGCAGGCACAGCCTGGGAATTGGGGACAGGGGCAAGCTGTGTCCTTCATAGTTACATGTGCCCCCTGGCGAAGTACAGACATCCTGGAGTGAGCCACGGCTATACCTGCCCCTGCCCCCTCCCCATGCCCACCCCTACCATGCCAGGCCCTGATCTGGGGCAAACAAGCTTTGTGAGACCCCTGGACTGCCTTGCCCCTGCTCAGCCTGCCTGCTGCCCATCACTCATCACTCACTCTCCCACCAGCCCTACCTCCTCCTGCCACCCAAGTTGTACCCAGGCTGTGAATCTCCTCTAACATGTCCTGGCAGCACCTCCTGCCCCCACAGCCCCTCTCATCCTCCCACCCCGTGCACACACACACACATGCACTCATACACACTTCTGCCAGCCCTGCTTCTGCCAGCAGCTGCTGAAGTTGTTGAGAGGGAAGGGGATCGGGAGGGTGGAGTGCAGGGATTGGGTTACCAGAGGCTGATGATGGGGTGGGCTGTCACCCAATCTCTTCCCCAGCGAATCCTCCTCCCTGGGCAGTCTCCCTCACCCACCTGCTTCCCTCCCACCTCTGGCTGGCAGCCTACTGCCCTTTCAGCCCCTCCACCCCTACTCCACCCAAGCTAGAAAAGAAATGTTCAAGAGTATTTGTCATGCTAAGACCAGCCCAGCATCGAGTATGAGAGAAAAAGAGAATGAGAGAGACCGAGACAGAGATGGACAGAAAGAATAATTACTATGCTCAGTGCTCTGGCTACAACCACGAGGTGTATATATCTCTGTGTACTGGAGCCAGGAGGGGACAGAAGAGTAGCTCCCCAAGTCCCAGGAGAGTTGATGAGGCCCAAGGGGAGTCGACAGGCTGAACAACCTCAATCCATTTGCACTATTGATTTCTCACACTGCAGCAGGCCTGATGGAGGGGGGCATGATAAATCAGCCCCCCAGAGACAGAAACTGAGTGGGGAGGGGGGAGGGGCTCCTGTGCCACAATTAGTGGCCCACTGAGACCAGCTTGGGGGGCAGGGAGTGCGTAACAGAAGAATACAAGATTTTGAGAGGTAGGAGGCCAGGTTGGAGAATGGGTGTTGGATTAAGACCCACCTGGAACACCTCCTTCCAACTGGGTCTGAAGCTGATTCAAAGAAAGAAGGTGGGGGGCCAAAGCGCTGTATGTGGCAACACAGGCAGGGCCCTGAACAACTCCAGGGGGCGCCACTTACATCACAGTCTACAGAATGCACCTCCTGCAGCTGTGCAACATGGTGGCCCTGGGGACGAGGCCGAGGCTGGAGACTGAATTCTGAGGGGACCACAATTCTCCACTGCACTTTCTCCCTCTAGTGGCTGCCCCACCTCCAGGCTCAAAGAAGGGCTTGCTTTTGACTTGGGACTCTAGGCCTGCGGTCATCTCCCTGCTCCTCAGCCTGCTCCCTTCCTGTGTTGCAGGGGGATTGGCAAACAACCACCATGACCCAGACGTGACAGTGTGGGGGTCACGAAGGGAGGCTGGAGAGCTTGCAAACCTACATCCTAGTCCTCGGTTGGTCCCTAACTCATCCCACCCCTCTCCTCATCTCTGAAATAGCCCGGGAACCTGTGGGAACCTTCCCAGCACCTTGATTCACACCAGTGACCACAGGCCACCTAAATAAACCCCAACCCTGACCTCCTTCCAAGCTGGACTGACTCTCTCCACACAGTGGAGACTTACAAACAAACCAAGTTGGGGGTTACCAGAGACCCTGCAAAAACAAGCAGAGAGGGAGACAGACCGAGTGCCCAGCCTAGGTCCTCTTTGCTACAATAGGGGAGGCAGGCACCCAGGTGTGAGGACGGACCATGACAAGAGAGCAATGATTCAAAGGGCTTGGATTGGGGTCTCATTGCAGCCAATGACTAGTTGAGGGGCCAAGTGCAAATCACGTTCCCTCTCTAGGCCTCAGTTTTCCCCTCCGTAAGAGGGTTGGGATTGTCTAGATGGTCTCTAAAGCCCCTTCCAGTACTAGTTGAACAGAGAGAGCCCTGAGGGGTCCCCAGTTCCCCTCTGCCCAGCCTAGCCCATCCACCTGGGTCAGGACCCTCTCCATAAGGACCTAACCATCCACAACATGCCTCCTTGCTCCATCTGCTGCCCCTCCGGCCCTTCCTGCCACCTCGGCCTGCCTCCTTACCCTCACCTTGGCCAGCCCCTCTGCCTGCCCCGTGCTTTTCTGCACGTCCCTCCTGCCAGGGGACAGACTAACTAAAAATAGTCCCTGCAGCCTTTCTCGCCCACAGCTGCCCAAAGAGCAGGAAATGAGGGGGGCAGGGAGGCCCATGTCCCACTCTCCCCCACAAACTCCCAGCTCGGAACCATGTCCAACACTCCAGCCTGGGACTAGTGCCAACTTGGCCATCTCGGGGGCATCCCACACCCCTTCCCTAGGGGGGAGGCCTGCCCATAAGTGCCTACAATCACAGAGCTGACCCAACCTCACGAGAGGAAGAGAGAGGAGGCAAGCAGTCCACAGGGAAACCTTCCCAATTTCTGACAAATCAGTGCCAACCACGTTGTGGGCACCAAGAGGGCAGGGTCTGGCTCCACTAACTGGTCTTTTGAGGGCAGAGGGAATTGGCAAGGGGAAATGTGTGTTGGCTTCCTTCATCCTGGCCCAGCTGGAAGGAAGACAAAATAGTGCTCTAGCCTCAACTATGCTAATCCCCTTCTCCCCAAAATGTGTGGGGGTGAACATAGGGGTTTCAACAATCACTCCCAGATACCACAGGTAAAAAGCTTAGAAGGATAGCAGGTCTTGGCTACCATATATCACAATGGAAGCCTGGAGGCAAGGACAGGCCATGCTACTAGGCTGGGCATGCACTGCCCCCAAGCTAAGTCAGAGGCTGGGAGGGAGTAGTCCTGGTGCTATGGGGTCAGGGGCTACAACGTCCCCACCCCTCTCCCACGTGGGGTTCCTGGCACCTCCCAGTGCTGGGAGAAGGCCCGCCCCACCTGGAAGGAAGGAAACCAGCTTAGCCACTCCCTCGTGGCCTGCAGGGCAGCCCTGTACCATGAGGCAGGCGGGAAACCCAGGAGCCCTGGCACCGAGCCCAGAGAGTGAGAAAAATACCTTGAAGGGAAGGAAGCAGCCCAGAGGGAGACAGACACACGGTACCCCCAGCAGCACCCAGATGGGACCCACAAGGAGCAACCAGCCAAAAGGTCTGGGTGGGAAAGTGAACACATTTCTGAACAAAAAGAGAGCAGTGGGGTCATGGGGATGGGAAAGGGGTGGAGCCAGCCTGGCTGTCACCTGCTGTCTGTCCTCTCAGCCTGTCAGAGTCAGAGATCCTGACATTAAGGCCACCAACTATCAAAGAGGTTCTGGGGTCCTAGATGTGTTTCCCCTTCCCCTAATCTCCAGACCCCAGCCCCTTCATTCCTGAGCTTCCTTGGCACCCCTTCCCAGAGGCCAGGCCAAGCCAGGAGTCAGCAGTCCCAAGGTGGTGCCCGGGAGGCCTGGGCAGTGCCAGGGGCAGCCCTCACACCATCCTCCCACTGGCTTCCCTCCCGCCTGCTCTCAGCCACCACACATATCTCAGCTGTCGAATCGGATTAGGGCTCCTGCCCAGTGAGCTGGGCAAGGAGGCCAGTGGGCAGGGAGAGACAGGGACAAGGATGCTGAGCAGAAATGGCAGAAGGATGGTAGAGGCAGGACTCAGGGGAGAAGGTGGGGAGCCCAGAGGAAGAAAAACCTGGTGGAGAATCTGTCCTCACTGACCACAGGCTCTCTGGTGACAGCTACTACCTGCATTAGGGGAATTTTGCAGCCCCTGAGGCAGCAGCTCTGCCTGGCTCCTCCATCTCCTAGGTGGACAAGGATGGGGGAAGCACACCAAAGCTAGAGACTGACCTAGATTTAGGAAGAGAATCCCATCCTAGAAACCCCCATACTCTCAGTTATGCACTGAGCTTTACAATTATTATCTACGAATTGTCTTCTGGGGTCTTTATGGCCATATCCCTATCTGACAAGTGAACCTGCTACCGACAGCCATTTTTACAAATGAAGAAACTAAGGCATAGAGACCTGTATAAATGCCCACAGTGAAAAGACCTGCTGAGTGAGTCTTAAACTCAGGCCTCTGATTCTCAGTCCTCTCCTCACACTCAGCACCTCTTTTCTTTCTGAGTCAAGAGCAGAACTAAGACGAAGCCATTCCATTATCCACCCTTTCCTCCAAAACCACACTTAGGGGAGCCAGGGAGGAATATGGAGCATACCCCACACCTGGACAGAGTTATCAGATGGGGACATGCCACCTGCCCCCACCATCCAGATAGCTAGAAGGGTTTCCCCAAGTGTGACCAGTCTCTTCTGTCACTCCCCTCCCTAGTCTACTTTGCCTAGAAACAATGTGCAATACACAGGGTTACTCAGATAAGTCATACCCCTCTTCTGCAAACCCACCAAACCAGAATGAGATGCCCTAGATCTGCAGAGAGCATAACCTGTCAGCCTCATACTGGAGAGAAAAATAAGCCACTGTAATCAGTAGGTGCTGTCCAGCCCTCTCCCAGAGAGCCTGCAGGAGGGAAGAAGCTTGGGGTAACACCAGGAGCTCAAGGCTCTGAAAGCCAAGGAGCCCAGGGAGCTGGCACGGCGGGCTGGCCTCCCTAATCTGGTCCACACCCCCTTCCCCAGCCATCTGGGCTGAGCTTGTTCTGGCCTGGGCCATACTCTGGGATCTCTGCCTTTCAATGCATGCAGCCATCTCCAGCCAAAGCTTATAGATCTGACAACCACATGGTCTACACACCACACACGCACGCGCGTGTACACACACACACACACACACACACACGGTGGGGGGCTGGGGCTCTTTGCAATAGGTGTTGAGGTGTTGGCAGGGATGGGGCTCTAAGCTGAAAGAACTTTCCCTAGAGGAAAAGGCCACCCCAAACCACTCACAACTTCCACAACCCTCCAGCAAATGCTGTGGCCATCCAAGTGTGAGATGAGCCTGGAAGGGGACATTAGTTCCTTTCCAAGGTGAGTAGGGAATGGGGGTATGGGAGGGAGGCAAAGTCCTGAGCTCTTGGGACTGGAAGGCAGAGAGGGAGCGAGGTAGAAATTCCCCAGGGAGGCTCCTGTTTCCCTCTGCTATTTCCCTAGCACTGCCAATTCTCCTGTAGAGGTGAGGTGGGGGAAGGGGTATTAGGCAATACTGCAAAGGAGGTGTGCAAGGGCGTGGGGCCTGGGCAGTCCTTCCCCCCACTTTCCATTCTTAGCTAGAGAATGGGAATGCCTCGAGGGGAGTGTAGGAAGGGTGCTGGAGGGTGCAGGGACTCTGAGCGTTCAGACACCCCACTGTTCCCAGGCTCCGACCTCCTAGGAGTACAGACAGCAGTGGGGGAGGAGGGATGGGGAAAGCCTGAACTGGCGAGAGGGAAACCGCCAGATAAGAAGAGCAGAGGCCCGGCGGAAGGCGACCCAAGGGGAATTGGGAAGGGGTGCGCGTGCTCCTACCTGCTCAGGTGTGTGCTGGCAGGGGGCGATGGGGTTCCCAGGAGAAGCGGGGAAGCCCTCTCAGCTCGATTCAGGATTCCCCCTGCTTCTGGGTTAGACTGCCGCAAGAGGCACGGATTTCCGTTGGGTCCTAAAGACCACTCTGCAAACAGAGGTTCTCCCGCCCTCTCTCAGCGGGTCCTGACTGGGTCAACGGGTGCAGCTTTGAGGACTGACGGGGGAGGAAGAACTCACTGAGAGAAAGACGGAGGTCTGAGTCACGGGCTGGGGACAGGAACAGTCCTGTCTCACATACACAGCGCATGGATGACTTCAGCTGAGGAGAATATGGGACTAAGGAAAACAGCAAATGGATCTGGGCTTTGGTGCCTATGATGGGGTGAAGATCGCTTTCCTTACCACTCCTGCTCAGCTTCTCAGCTATTGAGAATTTGGGGAAGGGGACACTCATTTTGGACGCGTCCTCACTTCTACCCTCCCCCTCACAGATATGGCAATCTCGCTGTCCCTCACTATTCCTCAAAGCCTCAGAGGCCACAGGGTGGGGTGGGGGGATTAATTTCCAGCAAGTAAAACGGACAGTATGACTTGGAAGGTAGTTGGAAACTGGTAGAACTGTATATCCTTCGACTGAGGTCTATCTGGGAGTGTGCTGAGGTGTGCAGATATGTATGTACAGGTGAGAGTCTGAGCAGGTGAGGCCAAGATTCTTTGGGCTACATGCATTACCAGGAATGACGACTGTCAGTGGAAGAACAGGATGCAGAGCCTAGGGGTCAACTAGTGTCCCTCCCCAAGCCCTTCATCAGGTTCTGAAACTTTTCCAGAATGAATAAGTTAAAGAGAATATTTTCTCAGGCACCATTTGGGATAAATACAGGAGGTGGAGGGGGCTCAACACATTAGGTCAACTTCAAGGTTACAGACCCAGTTAGGATAGCGTATCAGTAGCTCAAAAGGGAGAACTCAGATTTGGTGGGCCAGGTGTACCGGGGAAAGGTGGATGGGAAGCCTGCAGAGGGCTGGACTAAGAACATTTTGCAAGGAGTTGCACATATCTCCAGCAGCAGAGCTGGGGAAATGTCATGGGGTGAAGGGCCAGGGAGAGTCAGAGACAGAAACGAGGGAAGGGAGAAAGCATGTCCTCTTCCTAGAAGGGGAGAGGGCAGCAGCATTGCCTCTACCTCTTCCTGTCATGCGGGAAGAACTGGGGGAAGGAGCTAGACAGTCAGGATGGAGGGCCCCAGGGTGGAGCCCATGGGGTGAGCTCAGGTCAAGCCTTTCACCAGGATGTGCCTCAGTTCTCTCCCAGCTGTTAAACAGGACTCTTGGTTCTTCCCAGGGAGTTAATGAGTGTTTACAAAAGAGCTTGGAGATCCTCAGATCTCAGCTGGGCCACCACTACAGTTATAAAGCTCAATAAGGGCTGAGTGTTATTTGGGGAGGGGAGGAGGGAAACAGACTACTCTCTTACAAACTAAGGATAAAACGAAGCTCAGAGAGCACAAGCCTCAGCTGCCACAGGATATCCTTGTGCCCAGGGATGGAGGTCATGCACCCTGGTACCTCTAACCACCAAGAAAGACTGGCCTCCAGCTAAGTGGAGACAGAACCCAGACTAGCAGCTGGTCTTCATTAACTCCAGCTTTTTTCACCCCTCACTGTGAACCCTCGGCTTCTACAGGCCTAGGTTAGAGGGGGCTGCCCTAGCCCGACCTTGCAGCTGACTGGGGTGGGGGGCACCACACCAAAGGCCAAGATACCAGCTGAAAATAAAGTTGAAGCAAGACTTCCTTATCCCATTGGGAGCAAGAGAGGAAAAGAAAGGAGTGTGGGGGTGAGAGGGTGGAGGTGGGGGAATTTAGGGCAAACAGCAGGGAGTGAAGTCAGCTGGATTGAGGCCCAGAAACCCCCACACCCTGGGGCCAAGTCTTACTCTAGCTTTGCTTTCAGCTTGAGTTTTGGCTAGGCCCCAAACTAGGGAAGGCCCTGGCTGCCCCTTTCCGCCTCCCCACCCCCACCCTTATTAAATACACATTTTATCTCTCAGCATCTTCATTATCTTAACTGAAGGAGACAAGCAGTGGATGGCGGCAGTGGAGGGCGTGGGGGGGGGCGGGTGTGGGGAGCAGGCGCACCCTTGTTATAAAGTGCTGATCTAGCTCTTTCAGGCAGTGTGGGAAAAAGAGGTGGGATCAAAGAGAGCGAGGCTGATTCAGAACTCAATTAGAGCTGCTTAAAAAACGAGCTAGGTCTCTCCTTTCACCAGTCTTCAGACAGCCTTTACCCAGACCCCTTGCACCCAATTAGCTTCCAGTGCCAGTGCCTTGGGGCTGGGGTGGAAAATCAAGGGGAGGCCAGAGGGCAGGCCTTCTCCCCCTACAGAACGCACCTCTTCTGAGAAGAGGGAGACCCGCCACTGTTTGTAGCTGAAAAGATAATGTCTTAGAGGATACCTTATCTTTTCAGGAGAAACTTGAGCTTACAACTTTCCCCAAAAGTTAAAAAAGTGGGACATCAAGGGTGGTTTCCTCCTTAATCCCTTGCCAGCTAGAGGCACAGTTTCTGGCCAGTCTCTAGGGACACTAGGTAACAACAATCAGACAGGCACCCCTCACCCCACAGCCAAGGCTTCCTGGGAGCCACATGGAAGTTGCCTCAAGCAAAATACCACTAGATCAGAGGAAGCAATTGGAACGCATCTGTGAGGCCAATAAACCTTCACAACTGTGCCAAGATGTATTTTGTAAGATGAAGCACCCTCCTTTTACAAGGCCTGCTCCATCTTGGTGCACAAGCACCAGCAACATCTACCTCCACATTAGAACTCGCCTCAAGATGGGAGGGAAAGGCGGCAAACTGTCTATTGAATACCTACCAGGTACCAGGCACTGTACTAAGTGCCAAGGACACAAATATAAATAAAAATCTTAAGTTTGGGTCTTTTGGTCTCCCTCAGTAGTCAAGGTGACACCTCACTATAGGTGTTTCCCATTTCTTACTGGTGGATCTTAAAGGGCACTTACTAAAGGCAGAAAGTGACAGGGTGGGCGTGAGGGAGAAAAGAACATTTATCAACTTTTCTGATCTCTGAGTAGCTTGGACTTCACACTCTTGCCAGTTACCTTGCCACAGGCAAGTCTTCATCCAGCCAGGAGTATCAGTGGCGGCTCTAGGGTTGAAACTCACACCAATTTTATTGCGCCTATGTCCCTTCCATGCAGTGCCCACCAACATGCTGTGGAAGCTCGATCTGCTTCTTTGAAGAAAAATAAGTAAGTAAAGCATATCAACACACACCCCACCACCTTCTAGAGGAAGAATGTAGGTCAGCATCTTTGCCATTACTCTATGTGAAACAGCCTAGGATCCTGGCAAAAACCAGTAACCACAAACCCATCCCATCCCACTACCTTCCCATAGTTCTCAGCCTCAGTAAGAAGAGCCAACATTAAAAAAAAAAAAAAAAAAAAAGGACTTTCTTTCTCCTCTCTCCACTCACTGGCTGTCTGAATTACACTTAAGACTTCACTGACAAACATACATCAGCTTTTGCTCCAAGGGCAGCGGAAGCCAAGCAGGGACTCTAAGTCTGCTTCACGCATCATTGACGGAACCAACCCTGTTCCAATTCCTGAAGTCTTAAGAGCAGCAATGACCTAGAAATTGACAGTGAGGGGAGGACTGCAGGAAAAGACACTAACAAGCCAGTACACAGAAAACCCTATTTCCAAATACCAGGGGAAAGGGAGAGAAAGGGAGGTAGAAGGGAAAGAAATTTGGCCCCTTTGAATCTGCAAATGCAATCTTGGCTCAGAGCCATGGAGGATACATAGCAGCCCCACTGCGAGTCAAGCCATGTTCCTGACTCAAGTCCTACAGTTAAGAGGAAGGCGCCAAGCCTCAAACACAATGAGGTGGGGAGGCCACTCCTTTTTGGGCAGGATCCTACTGTGGACACAGAACAGACAGCAGCTGCCCACAGTGTGGAAACAAACTGTAAAGCAGTCACGTCTCTTAAGGCTGCAGCATCCAATAAAATGTAATTTAAATCAAGCCTCGCATCTGTTCTCAATCCCATTCAGTCTCTGCTTTCCATCAGCCTTCGGACAATCTTTACAATTATGCTTGTTAACCCTTATAGCCCCAGACACTTTCCGAGCTTGTAGGTATAGAGCTGTGTTCTTCACTCGCAAGTTACCCTCAGAAGGAACAAATGCTCTGATAAAGGAGTTGTGAGAATGACATTCAGACTCCTGCCTACAGACCAGGTATGCTCTACTGCACACACCATGGGTAGTATGCATTTCAGAGGGCTCTCTCTGTGTGCCCTTCCTCTATCCCATACCACCTGCTGTAGCCCAGATCACATTGCAAGGATACAGTGGGCAGCATGAATGAAACAGTGGCCAACAGATCATTGATACACATATCAAGTTTCCAAACTCTAGTCTATGTTAGAAAGGTAGGAGGCGGCAGAAGAGCTTAGGGAGTACCAAGTTGGACACTAGCCCTCAGACCACTCATATCACACATGGCTTGCATTCCAAGCACTGGCTTGAGTTATAAAAGTATAGCCATCTCCCAAATGAAGCCAATGTTAAGTTTCCCCCTCCTTCTCTCAAAACTACTCCAGCCCCATGCCTTCACTTTGAAGGCAGTCAGTGTTATAATAGTGCCCTCTGGTGTCCCTATCACAAATTGCCATTTAATGCCATGGGAAACTAAACCCAGAAAAGGGAGGCATGAGTAAACCATATGGATTAATTGATCTAGCAAGACTAGAAAAAGATGAGATTTAGATGAAAATCCAACCCCAAACTAAGGGGTCTTGAAACAAGGGGTTTCACCAGTTAAGACTGCAGGACAGTTTAGGGAGGAATTTTCACAGTGCCTTCTGAAAGCTGGAACTCTCGTGAAACGAGACTGCTTGAAAAGACAAAGAGCACAACTTGAAAATAAATATATTTTTAAAGACTCACTGAGTCTTTAAAATGTCACAATGTGGACGTATCTGCAATGTGAACACAGTATACTCCAAGATGAAATAAATTATTTGATCTCAAAGTGTCCTCCAAATCTCCATGCGGACTTGCTTATTTTCCTGGATCATCCTTTTTGATGCTTCTGACTCTAGTCCCAGAGTTCTTCCAAATACACCAATGTTTGAGAAAACCAAGAGGTAAATACATGCACAGTCCACAATATAAGTCCATATATTTGCAAACATGTTAAGGTAGTAAATATAATTAAATGCTTAAAAATATGACTCAAAGACATTATTATTATGTGCAATTATTCTGAAACCTATATATATTAAAATTTATCACTTTCAAGTAAAAGAGGTCATCATGTGTTTTTAGGCCTGAGTACATAAAGTACTAAAATGAAGATTTTTATAGCTCTCTACAAGCCAGCTGGATACTTTCAGGTAGGGTATTAGAATAAAAGAATTTAAGGTAATCCAGTAGCTAAGATATTTCCAATTAAAGCTCTGTCTTTCAGAGCATGCTCTATTTCCTTCTCTTCAATCTTCAAAGACACCTGGAAAGAAGAGAAAAAAGCTTTTCACAGTGGAGAACTCACAAAAGCAGTTTTTATTACATAAATGTCTATCTACCATGTTAAACTTTTCTCACAAGAAGTAAGCAAGGTAACTACTGCTTTTTCATTGACCTATAAAAAATCTCATTCAGACCACAGTCCCATCCTTACAGATCTTAATACACTCTTCCTAACAGAAAATAAATTATCTAATTGTGGTCATTTAAAATTCTATACTTTAGGAGTTCCCTGGTGGTGTAGTGGCTTAGGGCTTCGGCGCTGGTGCTGTCAGCGCTGTGGCCTGGGTTTGATTCCCAGACGGGGAACTACCCACATTCCAAAAAAAAAAAAAAAAAAAAATCTATACTTTAACAAAAATATGTTCTCCAAAACAAGACAATTAAAAGCAATGTCACAAAAAAAAAAGCAACTGGCTGTACCTTTGTGAAGCAGGTTTCCTTGTTTTTCTTCAATTCTAAAATGCCCCTGGCCTCCAAGAGCCCTGAAAGTGACAAACACTCTGACTGGTCCACAGATGCCACCTGCTGTTTGCGACAGACGTTACTATAGGCTTCATACAACTGGGAGGAAACAAGGGAGAACAAATGTTGCTTGTAAGTTATATCTCTGGTAACTTTATATAATCTGTTTTAAAAATGCAAGTATGGGTTTGCAAAAATGTTATCTCAATACCCTAATTCTCCCTCTTTTCAATAAAATCCTTGAGCATACTGCCAAAAAAACCTATACTATAATGCAGGAGAGGGGCTTTATGTATTTCATAGGGAAAAGCAGAAATGAAGGGGAGAAGATTAACGGTAAATCCTCAAGCACAACCCAAGGGAAATAAAGTCAGCTGCCTTTTATATGGTACTAGTATTTATTCTTACTGTTGAAATCCATTTTTAATTCATATCAGCTGGAGCACGATAGGCTGTGCGGAAAATATCTGCTCTGCAAAGCATATTCTCATCTCCACCCCGGCTCCATCTGCTGAGATTTCCAACTAACCTTCCCCAGAGTGACCTCTTTGATTTTCAACTGCCTGGTCAAGAGCAGCAAAGAACAGACCAAGATCTTCTGCTGAAGAGGGAAGGAATCTTGTGCTCCTTCTTGGCTCAAAGTCATTCTGTTACCATCAACTTCTGAAATGACTCGGGATATGTGAATAAGACCAACTTGCTTCGGAACCAGTGACTCAGAGGGTGAGTTACCTATAAAGTAAGTAAATCAAACTTAATTAGCTTTTAAACATTTCTATGTATTGAGACACACAATACTAAGTTTTAATTAGAGAAAAATTCAAGTGCAGTCATGTAGTGGCAAAGCAGAGGTTCCAACTCAGTGACTGGAAGCAAAAGGATCAGAGACAATGCTATCCTCAGAAAAGAGGCCAAAATAATGTGGGATGACTTGGAAAATAGGGTTATCCTTTTTCTGGGTAGAATGATGAGCTATTTTGGCCTGTAGAATGCGTCCCAGAGATAATGCATCTACCTCGTAAAAGAGTAAGAACCAGGTAGGGAACTACTGCATTTTACCCTGAAAGTTCCTAATACTCAAAGGTACAATAGAACAGAACCTTGAAGCAAAGATGATATGCCTGATAATTAAAAATGGAAGAAAAAAGTTGGAAAAATTACCTAATAGTTTGAACCAAACAAGTGGCTAAATGTGGACAGTAAGGTGAATCCTATGTAAGTCCTCTTGATAGCCTCTGCAAATGACCTTTGAGGTTTGGTTCACTTGCTCAAGCTGATCTACAGTAGAGCAACACTTGAGAAAATGTCATTGGATATCTTAGGAGATAGCACCATCTCAGAGGCCGGAGGTTGGGGAACTGCCAACAAGCTGCATAGGAGGACTATTGTTTGGAGTTGCATGAATTGCAAGACAGAGGAGGGATTTGCTCTGTAACAGCCTTTGCTGAAAGTTATTTCCTGTGACCATGTGGAGTAGCCCCACAACAATTTGCTTCTATTTTATCACTACAAACAGGATGCTGCAGAAGACTAATAGTAGTGGAAAAACTGGAGATCACTGATCAAGTAGCAGAATCTTCAAGTTGAAAGGAATTTAGGTCTATTCTTGCTCCCTACCCCATGGCTGAGTCCCTCTAAAACAATCCCAACAATCCAGCTTTTGTTTGAGTATCTTCAATGCTGGGGAACCTCCTTTGTGTCAAAGAAATCCAGTTAGAGCTACGTGCTAGAAAGTGCCTTCTCATATTTAGTTGAAGTCGGTCTCCCTATAGCTTTTTAGAGCCATTAAAATTTAACCACACATACCAGAGGTCAAAAGACAGGAACTAGGTTAGTCTAGTAACTTACACTAGGAACTTATAACGTTTTCTAACTGTGCATGTGTGAGTGGTACTCACAGGGGCCACCGACACACCTAAATGCTATAGGGAGTGGGAAAAGGGAATAATCTGAGAAGCTGAACAGAAACCAGTATTTAGTCTATGCCTTGGCATATATTACCTACCATCACCCCAAGCACTTTTGGTTACTTCAGAAATATTTTTAATTTTCTTTCAACAAGGTGATGAAAAATAGCAAGTGTTCTCTGTGGAACTGTAATGCTAGAAACCATTTTAATAACTTTCAACCAGTGCAGGAGTGAAGGAAGCCAACAATCAAATCAGACTGTCCTGTTTCTAAAGATTACCACTGGATATTAAACACCGGCAAGGTATGTAGTTCATGGCCATTTTATACCTGCTGTAGCTAAGAGAACAAGGCTGAGGGAGAGGAAAATTAATGTTGCCATTTTTGTAGTAGCCTGCAGTTTACTGTAGCAATATCATCTTTATATCTCCACCCTCCTAGAGTTATTTAAAGACTTGAGATATCCCAAGTTGAACTCAATTCTTTCACTGTCTGACTCTCTTATTTACCAGGCTTTGCTTTCACCTATATTGAGACCTAAACTGCACACAATGTAAGCACCCAAAGAAGTTGGCCCAACCTTACTGTCTAGTTTTCATTCCTGGAACTTGGAAAGAAAACTTACTCTGTCCCAACCATTTATGTAACACCCTGCAGAACTCATTTCCAGTAATGCATGGACTACATACACTGGCAGGCAAGATTGAAATAAAACAGATGAAACAGAACAAAAACAAACAAAGACACAAGAATACGTGAGTGTAGATTTAGCTATGTTCATTACATCTTTCTAGTTCTTTTCTCAGAAAATTTAAACTTCCCATTATAAAGGAAGACAGGAAGGAGAGAAACTACTTACATTCAGACAGTGGTTTGAGGATAGTCTGGCTTTTGACATCTGACTCTACAATTTCAATAGCTCTCCTATAAAAAAAAAAAAACACAACTTCTAACATAAATTTAGGCTAAGGCAAACCAAACACCACACCAAACCACCAAGCTCAAAAACAGACACATTAACAAAAAACCTTTTATCATTGTAAAGCCCCGCAAAATTGGGTTATATCTCTGCTACAAAAGACTTAGTTGCCTTGAAATAATTCATAAACCAGAGAATCTGAGAAACTTCAACGCTACATGGCTTCCTCTTATAGATGCCAAGAAGGTCATCATATATTGAGCTAATAATAACATTTTGGATGAAAAGAAAATATCATGGATAGGAGAGAAAATACGCAGTGTGGGTGAATGACTAAAGCAAGCCACTACCACCCATCCACACTGGACCTAAAAGGGGAGTCCTCAGTTACATATGCATGGTATGTGTATAAGCTCAACCACACCAGCCTACATGACTATTGCTCACAGCTACAAGTTTTTACTTAAGTAGTTGGGTGAATAGGGGAAACTTTCAAATGCAGGATCATGCCATCTAGCAACAGGAAGAGCTTACTCTCCCACTGCTCTCTCCAAACTACTTTGCCCACAGGAAGCCATAAGCCAGACCTGGATCTTCTGCATGGCAGTAGGGGAAGGTTGGACCAGCGGGCCAACACAGCAAGTATCATTTTAATGGACCCAGTGTCCCTACTGGGAAGGAAGAAATTTCATCCGTCAGCACAGAGGCTTTCCCCAGCAGGAGGGGCAGAGGGATGAGAAGGGAGAGAGGTCTGGAGTATAACTGTGGGGACCACCAACTGGAGGAAGGGGTGCTCACAAAAGCAAAGGAAGGGAAAATAATGTCTAAAGGCAAAGATGGTTCAGGTCCATAAATAAACCTGCTTGAGACCAGCTAATGGAAAAGTAAACTGGAGTCTTTTTTAATACAAATGTAATTAACCAATCTATAATCACCACAGGGAGTGTCAGCAACATCACATTTGTTCCTTCCTCTGTAGGTAATGGACTGATAATGTTTCAGACATTAACACAGTGGAATTGCAGAGCTCCCACTGAGAAACCAGTCCTCTTCTCTGAGCATAAAAAGTGGCAGAATGGAGCCTCTTAAGCCACATTCACTAGAGTTACATGAGACCATTAACAGCATTTTTTTTTTTAATAAAAGCAGCCAACAGTGTCATAACTCACCTGCAAACATCTAGTGCTTTGCGAACGTCCCCCGAAACAGCAGAGACCTTTCGGGCACAGAACTGAATTGCAGCATTGTCCAGAACCTGATCTCTAGATACCTTCCAGCAAGACATAGAAGGTGACAGTTTGAACTACAAGATTCCCCATCTCTCTAATTTAGATCCCAGACACAAATATGTTCACACTTAAGTCTAAACTTGATTGGCCACTCTTCAGGTTCTAAGAGATGTTTTTCTGCTCAAAATTATATGGAGATTCACACACTTAGCATTTCATAGGAATGTGGTAGAGGTGCATGAATGAAAAAAATGCAATCAAAACTCAAATGAGCAAAAACTAAACTAAACTAAAATCTATTTGGTCATTTTCAAAAGAGAAAGTTTTTTTCATAGGCCCTATTTTTAAAGCCATTGAAGAAGCATTTGAGTGATTCCTCTCATTTTTATTTCAACACTGAGGCATCCAATAAATGGAGTCAAGGGTGAAAATTCACATAAAAATGTTCTCATTATGCCCATAGAAACTGCATGCTTAACAATGCAATCAAGGTAAAACATTTTAGACAATTGTCAGGTTTTCCCAACATAAGTGATCCAAGGAACAAACTGATTTGGTTCTGTGGTTGGCACTCACCTGATTAAGTCGGTCCTGCAAAATAGTGGCTATCTGGTTTTTGGTATAAGGTGGGAAGTTCAACAGCTGTGGCCTATATTTTTCTCTAGCTTGAAGCCTCGGCAGAATTCTGTCTGTGAGATCCAAGGTATTAGCAATACCTGAGGAGATAACATGAATCATCACTGGTCAAAAATCATACTAAAAGGAAAAATAAACCCTGAAAGCTAAATAAAATTCCCAGTTATAATCCAGCATTCCAATTGTTGCTTCCCACTCCCACTCTTCCTAATACTCATAAGCTACAGTCATTAAAGAATACTTTTTTGAAGTTTAGAGTTGTTCACTGATAAGGAGGACCAGATACTCCAAAAATCAATTGTCTCTGAAATACAGTATCATGTCATTTCTAGTCAGACTTAACGGAATTGACTTGCCTTAGATTAAAATTACTATTATATTGATGGTAAAACATTTTATAAGAAAGCAGAAAACTGGTTTAAAATAAAATAATAGGTGATAAATAAGCTGTAGAGATTTTTAAAAGAATTCTTTAGAACCATCCTGTAACATTAACAATTGATCACTAACCAATCAGCACCAATCGAGAATTGCTTAGCCATGGCCATTCAAACAGTGTGTACAATACATCCTGCCCTTTGCTGTCCAGCTGATCCATCTCGTCCAACACCAACACACTACACATAAAGAGAAACAATTAGTATTCATGTTCACCTTCTTAACTCTCCAGTCTGCTTGAACTGGGCTGACTCTAGGTCACATTCCTACAGCTCAAACAGTTGGAAGATCATATTATAATTTGTCCTATCTCCAGTCACTATTACTATGATACCACTGCCCCTATCATCAAGAAAAAGTAACACAGAGGTTTTTCAAGCCATTAGTTTAAAAACATTTTCCCAATTTAAAATTAGGTGTAGCTTTCCTTTCTTCTTTCCCTTTAAGCTATGTAACTACCTCTCATAGAGCAAATACAGGAAATGTTCTTTTTATGAGCAAACCGATAAATTCAAGAATGTAAGTTTGTGGATAACAGACCTTGCAGACTTTTACAGAGCCACATGCAGTGGAGCAATACTTACATCATGGGGCCCTTCTCTGCAGTCAAATGGTTTTCCAGTTTCCTCATCATGTCCTTTCCAGCTGGCCTGGATACGCCTTCCTGACAAATCTCCTGAGCAATAGCTGGGAATACAGCCTGGGCACTCCTCAAGGACATGCAATTCAGCATGACGGTTTTAAAGCCTTTCAGTTTCTTCTAGAAAAATGCAAACATGAGAGTTATTTTGGCCTCAGATAAAGATTTGATGGAACCTGAAGTGTCTTTGAGGAGTTGACAGCATACAAGAGAATAAGCTCTACTTTCATTTGGAAAGATTTAGAGTGAAACCTAAAACATCTTATGTTGGAGAAAACTTCAATCCCCTAAGACTTCTACTTTTTCTTAACCCTTAATAACTAACTGTCATTTTAGCATGAAGAGCATCATAATTTAAACTCGCAGTGTACCTTGAGGTCTTGCAGAATTCGGCTTAAGCAGGCAGTTTTTCCAGTTCCAGGAGCACCAGAAAGATAAAGACTTCCAGCTTTTTTCCCACCGATGTGCTCCCTCAGGAAATTCCTGATGATATCCATCTCCTTTTCCCTGGCAGGCAGCCGATCTGGGACAGCCGTATTCAGGACCAGCTTTGCTTGCTGGTAGCAAGTGCCTGTGCCAGACATGAAAGGACAATTAGACACAACAGAGGAGACTAAGACCCAATGGGCTTCATCTGGAGTCACCAGCCTTGTTTACGAGGCTGCACTAACAGCTGCCATGTAAGAACGAACCTTCTTGCTTGAACAGTCTCACACATGCAGATTCTCTATCCATGGGACATCTCTGCTCAGAATTTGCTGTGCTCTCTTGACCTTTTCGAAATGAGGAACGTATTTTGTTTTGATGAACTTTGGCTTGTTCTCTCTTGCTAGGAGACTTAACTGTCAGCTCAGTGTCAAATACCAATCTGCGCCCCTTAGGTGTATGTGAGCGAGGAGGACCATTCTCTTTCTTGCCCAGCTTTGGTGGAGAACAGGATGGTAGATGGGGAGTGTTGCACAGGTTGTCATCACCTGAAACATTTTTACATCAAAATATGGTCATTCATAGTAGTGGATAGTAAAAGGACTTGCTAAGATCTCTGCCTCCCCCGGAAAGAGGTGAATGTCTACCTTGGGTCAAATCCATCCCTTGCCAAAAAAAAAAAAAAAAAA